>NW_003797242.1:2080786-2206664 GCF_000220905.1 Megachile rotundata
CAATGCGTGGTAAATACAACGCGTGGTAAATACAATGCGTGGTAAAGAACGCGTGGTAAATACAGTGCGTGGTATATACAACGCGTGGTAAATACAATGCGTGGTAAATACAACGCGTGGTAAATATAATGCGTGGTCAATTCAACGCGTGGTAGGTGCAGCACGTGGTAAGCAACGTGTGGTAAATTCAATGCGTGGTAAATAAACCGCGTGGTAGATACAATGCGTGGTAAATACAGTGCGTGGTAAATACAACGCGTGGTAAATATAACGCTTGGTAGGTGCAGCACATGGCAAGCAACGCGTGGTAAATTCAATGCGTGGTAAATACAACACGTGGTAAATACAATGCGTGGTAAAGAACGCGTGGTAAATACAGTGCGTGGTATATACAACGCGTGGTAAATACAATGCGTGGTAAATACAACGCGTGGTAAATATAACGCTTGGTAGGTTCAGCACGTGGTAAGCAACGCGTGGTAAGTGCAGCACGTGGTAAATACAACACGTGGTAAGTGCAGTACGTGGTAAAGAACGCGTGGTAAATTCAGTGCGTGGTAAATACAACGCGTGGTAAGTATTACGTGCTCAGCCGCTAGCTCGAAGCTGTTACTCTCGCGTCTGCGCATGCGTAATCCTCACACTCTGATTAGTCTGCGATTTTCCTTAATAATTCAAAAGCGATGCTTCAAATCCCATTTTTACAAAGGGAAATCTTATTCAGAATCACGTCAGCTACTCCCTATTTCAGGGACCTACACTAATCGTGAAACACCCTGCATACATTATATAGAGAGATTAAATAAAATGTGTCCCAACATTCCGCTTCCCAAAATTATTCTTCCTTTCAACATTGCTTAACTTATAAAACCACTTACATAAAACACCCGTTAAAATTATCTTTTGCTTCAAAGTTTGGTAATTTCAAATTGAGTGAAAACTTGCTGCTGCAGTGTTAATACGTGCAAGGTAAAACGATGGAAGTTCCCCGAATGTAAATTTAATTGTTAAAAAAGTTACCACACCTCGAACGCACTAAAGCACGTTGAAATGGATTTGTAATTTAAACGCTAAACATTTATTGCTGTTCAAGTAGCATCCGCAAGAGCAACTTTCAAAATAGGATACTTCAAACTCCAAAGCACTCGAGGAGGAAAAGCTTTCAAAGTTGAGGACTCGAACATTCTACAAACCAGTTGCGTTTCTGTCTCATTAGTGGTCACTGGAATATAAGTTTGCACTGTATTGGGTATGGCCCGTGATTGCATTTAAATTATACCAATTACCTACCTACTCTTTTTAACAACGTAACGTACGAATCTTTGAAAGTTAATTTGAGAATTTGCAGGAGTGTATTGGGAATTTTGGAGAGTGGGAAGTTGAAAGTTTGTTTGGGAGGAGCTGGAGAATTTTGGAGTTTAAGAAATTAGAGTTTTGGGAGTTTGAGGATTTGGGGAGATAGATTTTTGGGTGGTTTATAATTTGAGGATTTGGACATTTGAGGATGTTAGAATTTGAGGATTTGGGCAGTTGTGAATTTTAGAATTTGAGGGTTTGGACATTTGATAATTTTGGAATTTGAGAGTTTGGATATTTGGGGATGTTAGAATTTGAGGATTTGGGCAGTTGATAATTTTAGAATTTGAGAGTTTGGATATTTGAGAATTTTAGAATTTGAGGATTTGGATATTTGAGAATTTTAGAATTTGAGGGTTTGGATATTTGATAATTTTGGAATTTGAGAGTTTGGATATTTGGGGATGTTAGAATTTGAGGATTTGGGCAGTTGATAATTTTAGAATTTGAGAGTTTGGATATTTGAGAATTTTAGAATTTGAGGATTTGGATATTTAAGAATTTTAGAATTTGAGGATTTGGACATTTGAGAATTTTAGAATTTGAGGATTTGGATATTTGAGAACTTTAGAATTTGAGAATTTGAATATTTGAGAATTTTAGAATTTGAGGGTTTGGACATTTGAGAACTTTAGAACTTGAGGGTTTGGACATTTGAGAATTTTAGAATTTGTGAATTTAGACATTTGAGAATTTTGGAATTTGAGGGTTTAGAAATTTGAAAGTGGAAATTTGGAAATCTTGAAATTCGAATCCCTGGAAATTTGAGAATTGGTATCAGGAAAAATGAACATGAAAATTTACAAATTGCAACACTTGGAAATTCAAGGATTTTCAAATTCAGAAATCTGAAGATTTTTGAAGTTGGTATCCTAAAAGCTTGAGAATTAACAAATTTTAAACTCGTTAAAGAAAAAATTTAAAACAGTAAATTCATAGATTTAAAAATTTCTAACCTTTCAAATTTTCAGTATACAATTTAAAAATGTAAAATTAATTAAATATGACTGCAATATTAATAATGATTAAGTATTACTTGAATATGACTAAAATATGAATAATAATTGAATATTACTATAGTAATAAATGAAGTAAATGTGCATGTAACAGCATCTTCCCCGATTAAAGCACCTTAAATGTTCGCTATAAGCTGACTAAATGGTTGCATTGCACACTTTACTCCCTCATTTTACTGCCACTACACTTGCTATTCTCTTTAAAGTTCCACTCTCACTACCCACTGTTCACTGTGAAGTGTACTTCACTCGACACAAGCATGCGTGCATGCAGATATAAGCTGCTATTTAACCACCCTATCTTACGTATACACTGCCGCAAGTTTTCATTCTCAACCGACGATTACAACGGGTTGTCTTCGACGCCTTCTAAATTTTTCTATCCGTTTGTACATCCCTAAGAAAAATCTTACCAAGTTCAACAAATATTTTATGTACGGGGTGTACATCTTACTTTTGTACGTTTTATGTGCAACGTTAACGTTCAAATTAATGAATTAAATATATGTTTGTTGTTTCTGTAGAATGTTATAAATTAAATGTATATATTTGTTATTTCTAGATAATTTAATGCATTAAATATATGTATTCGTTATTTCCATGAAATTTAATAAGCTAAATACGTTCGTTATTTCCATGAAATTTAATAAGCTAAATACGTTCGTTATTTCCATGGAATTCATTAAGTGAAATTTATTACAATTATGGAATTGAACAAATTTTCTGTCTGTTGAAATATTTTGTTAAAAATCTATTATGAATACTTTAATGTTTTGACAGGTATTAGAACTACTACCATTTTGTTTAAACTTAATTCTAGTAATACAAATTGTAACCTAACCTCAATGTAATAAACGTCTTTTTAACACAAGTCGTATATTTCCTTTCTGTTGTAATATTTTAATAAAAATGTATTTATCAATCTTTTAATATTCTGTCAAGCACTAGAATCATTGCCATTTTGTTCAAATTTAATTCTATTATTAAAAATTGTAACCTAACCTCAATGTAGCGAACGTCTTTTTAACACAAGTCGTATATTTTCTTTCTGTTGTAATATTTTAACAAAAATGTATTTATCAATCTTTTAATACTCTGTCAAGCATTAGAATCATTGCCATTTTGTATAAATTTAATTCTAGCATTATAAATTATAACCTAACCTCAATGTAATGAACGTCTTTTTAACACAAGTCGTATATTTTCCTTCTGTTGTAATATTTTAATAAAAATGTATTTATCAATCTTTTAATATTCTGTCAAGTATTAAAACCATTACCATTTTGTTCAAATTTAATTCTATTATTAGAAAATGTAACCTAACCTCAATGTAATGAACGTATTTTTAACACAAGTCGTATATTTTCTTTCAGTTGTAATATTTTAACAAAAATGTATTTATCAATCTTTTAATATTCTGTCAAGTATTAGAATCATTGCCATTTTGTTCAAATTTAATTCTATTATTAGAAATTGTAACCTAACCTCAATGTAATGAACGTATTTTTAACACAAGTCGTATATTTTCTTTCAGTTGTAATATTTTAACAAAAATGTATTTATCAATCTTTTAATATTCTGTCAAGTATTAGAATCATTGCCATTTTGTTCAAATTTAATTCTATTATGAGAAATTGTAACCTAACTTCAATGTAGTGAATGTCTTTTTAACACGTCTTTTTAATGTATTTTATATATTTTCTTTTTAATATATCGACAAGTATTAAAATTGAAATTAAACTAAATTCTATTACAATAAATAAGATCACATACACCGTATCAAAAGTTGTACGAACCCCTCGTGAAACCAGATCCGAACCCAAAAGCGATTAAAAGTGGATTAAAGGTATTCGTTTACATTGTTATTCGCAGTATAGAACAGGCGAGGTGCAAATTACAAACTAACATGACGGGCCAAGTTTAATTATTGTCATCGGCCGCGTTTTAATGTTTGCATAAACCAGCGATCGCTTCTCCTGTTTCGCGATCGTGAACAAGTCGTCGGCCATTGCGAATTGCACGCAACTGAATTATCTCTATGGCGGTACTAATTTGGCCCCTCGATCGTTCGTCGATACCAAATCCACCACGCGCTATTTTTTTTGTCTCCATTGAGGTCGTTAACCAATCCATCGTTTCCTTTTTTTTTGGCCCATCGATCGCATCACATTTTCTGTGAGAGCGCGCTCGATTCTCCCGTAATTGATAACGTTTTCGTTATTCGGCCGTAGCCACGAGCTGCGGGCAAACGTGAAATTCGATCAGCCAGAAAAAATGACGGTGGACGAAATTTCGTGTTTTTCCTGCACAGAAATCACTCCGCCGCCATGGAGAAGACGAGCGATTCAATTATTCGTGTACAGAGTGGTCCGATAAAAATTGATGACTTTTGCATTAGGAATTTTATTATTGACGCGCTTGTGGAAAATTGCTTAAGGGTATTGACCACTTTTGGGGATGTATGATGGAGAAAGTGGAAGTTTTTTTGAACTGAGTGGACTGAGATCTAGGGATTTAAAGATTTGGAGATATGGAGATTTGGAGATTTGTAAATTTATGGATTTTAGGGATTTGGAGATTTGGGGAATTGAGGATTTGGGGATTTGGGGATTTGGGGATTTGGGGATTTGGGGATTTTGGGATTTGGGGATTTGGGGATTTGGAAATTTGGGGATTTGGGTATTCGCAGATTTGGAGATTTGGAAATTTGGATATTTGGAGATGTAAAGATTTGGAATTTTGGAGATTTGGAAATTTATGGATTTTGGGGATTTAGGGATTTGGGGATTTGGGAATTTGGGGATTTGGAGATTTGGGGATTTGAAAAGTTGGAGATTTGGAAATTTACGGATTTGGAGATTTCGAATTTTAAAGCTATAAAATTTTGGAAATTTGGAAATTTATGGATTTTGGGGATTTGGGGATTTGGGGATTTGGGGCTTTGGAGGTTTGGAGATTTGGAAATTTATGGATTTTGGAGATTTGGGGATTTGGGGATTTGGAGATTTGGGGATTTGGGGATTTGGGAATTTGGGGATTTGGAGAGTTGGAGATTTGGAAATTTATGGATTTGGAGATTTCGAATTTTAAAGCTATAAAATTTTGAAGATTTGGAAATTTGTAGATTTGGAGAATTGGGGATTTGGGGATTTGGGGATTTGAAGATTTAGAGACTTGAAGGCTTTAGAAACCTAGAGACTTAAAGACTTGGAGATTTGGAGATTTAGAGAGTTGGAGAATTGAGGATTTGAAGATTTGGTGTTTTGGAGATTTAAAAATTTTTAGATTTTGAGATTTTTTAATTCCACTATTTCCAGATTTTCAACTTTAAACATTTTCAGACTTTTTGACGTTGTAATTTTGAAATTCTGAAGTTTTGCACTTTTGATATTTATAGATTCCTAATATCCAAGTTCTTAAACAGTCAAATTTCCAAATTGTAAAATTCAATTCTCCCAAAATTGTCAAACCGTCAAACGTCCTACCTGTTACACTCTTAAATTTCCAAATTCTCAAATCTCCAAATTTCCAGATTCCCAAACATTCAAATCCCCAATTCTCCAAATCTACTTCCTAAATTCCCAAGCTACAATTACTTCCCAATATCATCATTTTTCCTATAAAAAACCGAAATCAGTAAATACTGTAAAATATTGACTCGCATATTCTTATCATAACATAACCTCACTCTTTATCTATTCTTTGTTACCATAACATAACCTCACATATTGCAACTCCCACGAAAACTTGTACTAAACAACGAATTCCCTTTGAAAAAGGAAGAACAGCTATTTTATTTGTTATGACAACCGAATTTGTACACCGGCAAATAACTTTGCAACAGGATTATACCGGCAGAGACCAAATTTATCTGTTACATGATCAAATATGAGCTTTGTGCATCAGCAATTTCTGTCACACAATGAACGTTTGTATAGCATGTTGTATGTTTGACGCGTGTACATTTAATAGTTTGTAGTAGAGGCCGATTTAACACTATACCCGTTTTTGAAATCGATATTCGATTTGTGAGCACGATAGATACGTTTCCGTGTATTTTCGTGCGAATACAATGCCGGCTGGAACAACGCATTTATACAGGGAGGTCCAATAAAAAACCTGCTTCATTTTTTTGTTTTCTCATCTGCTATTTGTTCCACATATCTCGACTGTATATGAGATCACATTTATTCTTTATTACGGAAATAGAAATTTTTAATTAATTCTCTCGTTTAAAATTAAAAAAAAAAATATGTTGAATTTTACTGTAAATGAAATATTGAACATATGTTGATTTTACAATGCTAATACGTAGAAATTATTAATATAATTGTACTCCATATAAAATTGTTGAATTAAGAAATTTTATTTACTGTAAATTTTTTAGGTTAGGTTAAATGTATATTCATTTTATGATACTATTACGAAAAAATCACTGATACAATTGCAGTCCATATAATAATTGTTAAATGAAAAAATATTATTTTGCTGTTAACGTTGTAGGTTACGTTACAATTTATGATAATCAATATGGCTGTCCATTTAGCAAAATGGGTCTCTACTTCCGTAATTACAAAATGGTTCTCAGATAGCGTCAAATGCAGACATATTGAACATAGTTTTCACATTTTATCCTCTTTATTTTAACATAAGATACTATTTATTTCAATATTATACTTTTGGATATTTACAAAGATTTGTAAGATCTTTTATCTACTAATGTCAGAATTAAAGGCGAGTAAAGATCCTCGGCTCACACTTTCTTTGCACCGAAAGGTAGCCCATGTTTCACTCAGGACTACTTCAAGGCGTTAGCGCTGAAAATGGATCTTTAAACAGGGTTTTCTCCGAACTAAGTTTCCCAGCACTATCTCACGGCTCTCTGCGAAACCCTAACGATTGCTTCCACCTTTATGTCACAGATTCAGAACATCTGTTGCTGTCGTTTCCATCAAAATCAAGTCAAAACTTCGATTAAACGACTGCCATTTCTGCTGACATATATTTTTAAGTTCCAAGGACCATAGAAAATTTTATTTAGTTTCGGGTATGTTGAAAGAGGAAGAATATATGAATTGCGTTGACAATTTTTAATTTTCAAACTTTTATTTTCATGTCGAATGTTCAAGGTTTTAACTTTTGAAGAGTACAGTTTTGAACTTTTTGTAATTTTTCAAATTTGTAAATGTGTGGATTCCTAAGTGTTTGCATTCCAAGGTCACTTCGTCAAATTTCAAGGTCAACAAATTCCAAGATTTCAATTTTCTAGGTTCTCAAATTTATAGGTAGTCAAGTATTTGGATCCTGAAGTCTAGGTCTTCAAACTTGTGATCCACATTGCTAAATCATAAGATCTCTAAATTAGTCAATCCTAAGATCCTTAAATTCCAAATTTGTCAAATTCTAAAGTCCTTAAATTCCAAGGTCAGCAAATCCTAAGATCTCCAAATTTCTGGATCCTCAAATTTTTAGATTTTCAAATTCTCACATCATCAGATCTTCAGATCCCCAAATTGCTATGTGTTCAAATTTTCACATCCCCAAATTTCCACATCCCTAAATTCTCACATCGACAAATTTCCACGTCCCCAAATTCCCACATCCCTAAATTCTCACATCCCCAAATTTCCATGTCCCCAAATTCCCACGTCCCTAAATTCTCACATCCCTAAATTCTCACATCCCCAAATTTCCACGTCCCTAAATTCTCACATCCCCAAATTTCCACGTCCCCAAATTCTCACATCCTCAAATTTCCACGTCCCCAAATTCCCACATCCCCAAATCTCCACGCCCCCAAATTCCCACATCCCTAAATTCTCACATCTCCAAATTTCTACGTTCCCAAATTCCCACATCTTCAAATTCCCACATCTCCAAATTCCCACTTCCCCAAATCTCCACATCCCCATATTGCCACATCTCCAAATTTCCACATCCCCAAATCTTCACATCCCCAAATCTCCACATCCCCATATCACCACATCACGTTCCCAAATTCCCACATCCTCATATTCCAACATCCCCAAATCTCCATGTCTCCAAATTCCCACATCTTCAAATTCCCACATCTCCAAATTCCCACTTCCCCAAATCTCCACATCCCCATATTGCCACATCTCCAAATTTCCACATCCCCAAATCTTCACATCCCCAAATCTCCACATCCCCATATCACCACATCCCCAAATCTCCGCATCCTCAAATTCCCACATCCCTAAATTGCTATGTGCTCAAATTTCCACATCCCTTCATCATAATCCTCCAATTCTTCCACCTAAAAATTCCACATCCCCAAAATTTCCTAAAAATGATTTCATCGAACTCTTCCATCCACCCATATTTTTCCTAAACAGTCCTCGTGACTACACGCCCTGTTGATAGAGAGCTTTATATACGAAGTTAATAAAGTATAATGCAATCTTTCTCCGTTGATCTAGCTCGCAGTCCATTAACGACGTGACCGATAGGTTTCATGCAAGGCTGCTCCTCGTGCGACGCGCGAGCCAACGCGATTCTCGTATTTAATGGCGGCGATTCAGTGGAAAGAACAATTCTTTTCAGTTCAATCGCCTCGCACCGCCGCTCCTCGAGGATTGTTACGCTCTGCAGGCGATCGCGGCGGTGCGGGGAGCTTTAAGCTCGGCCGACTTAATCCGAAATGCAGCAAAGTTTCTTCGAGAGTTCTGGGAGGGAGGAAGCGGGCAATTGGCCGTACCACGCGGATAGAATAGAGCTCAGAGGCAATTTCATGACAGCGTCTTGGGATGATTGGATCACCGCACCACTCTCGATAACCCCTTCTGCCTTGTGTGCGGTCTCATTCTCTACCCTCTCGCTTCTTACCCTCCACCTTTTGCTTCCTCGCTCGCGGCTGCTTTATCAATGTAACCTCATTATATCGTCGCGTACATAGAATCCAATTATCGAGATGCCGGCGCGACGGATAAATTCCTTTTATTAAATCGTGCACAGTTTTCGATTCGTTGTCCGGGACCTTATCTCGAGGACCAGCTAATGAGAACCACGATATCCCGCAAACGATACGCTTGCTTTTTGCACGCCTTCTGGGTTCGTTTGATACCGTTCCTGTAACCCGATTATCGCTTGTTCCGACAAGTTTTGCTGTTTATCGGATACATTCGCTGCTGGAGGATTGAACGGGTCGAGTTTCGGGCTGATGGGGACGTATTTAATTGAGTTGAGCGTGGAATGTATTTGATGGATGTTCTGTGTGTCTGGGAGTTTTTAAGGTTAGGAGTGAAATTTTGTAGGTTATACTGAAATTGTGGAGATTAATTCTATTGCAAATTTTGAGGTTAATATTGAAATTTTATAGGTTAATAATTTTGAAATTGGAGAGGTTAGTGCTAGTAAAATTTGGAAACTTGATACTGCAATTTTAGAGGTTAATTATATTAATATTTTTAAGGGTATTAATATTGCAAAATTAAAGATTAATAGTACTGTAATTTTAGAGTTGAATGATAAAGGTTAATAATAATATTCTGAAAGTTAATAATATTTCAATTTTTATGGAAAATAATATTGTTGTTTTAGAGGTTAACAATATTGAAATTTTAAAGGCGAAGAATGTTGATATTGTAGAGCTTAATATTATTAAAATTTGGAGCTTGATGATACTGCAATTTTAGGGGTTAATTATATTAATATTTTTAAGGATAATAATATTGCAAATTTAAATGTTAATAATACTGTAATTTTGGAGGTTAAAGATATTCCAAATTTAGAGGTTAATATACTATTATTTGAAGGTTAGTAATATTAAAATTCTGAAAGTTAATAATATTTCAATTTGTATGGTTAACAACATTGTAATTTTAGAGGTTAATAATACTAAACTCTTTAAGGTTCATACGATTAAAATTTTGAAGCTTAATAATACATTAATTTTAAAGGTTAATAATATTGATATTTTTAAGGGTAATAATATTGAAAATTTTTGTTGTTAATAATATAACAAATTTAAAGATTAATATAGAAATTTTACAAGTTAATTAAATCAAATTTTAAATATAGTAAACTATACGTAGAGTGTCTAGATATAATAACATAGTACCCTCCTATCAAACACGATTTTAAATTCAATATCTACTTCTTTTCAATTATGTTGTTCGCGTGATTGAAAGCATAATATCAGTATACAGCAGTAAAATAAAGCTTATATAACAAGAAAATTCAATTATATCCAAGTTCTAAAGTCTAAAGCACGTTTCAAATATATGAATTAACTACTTTATGCATGCAATGAATTGTATACTTATGTCCGCCATTACTATTAGTTCGCGTGTCACCCGATAGTGTCGCAAGTAAATTTAACCGTTTTTCGGATTATGGAGGCTATTATAGCAATTTAAATATTTAAGGTAATCTCATTTGAATTCGGTTTGATATAATTATTTGAGAATTTAACTTCCTATTGCTAATTCTGTGAAATTATGGGAATAAATTTGAGAATTCGGAAGTGAATTGAACTAATAATCAGGATGATAAAAGAATTATTATAAAATCATATATATGTACATATATTGATTGAATTAAATTTTATAAAATGATTATATACTCCATGTAAATGGACAGTTGATAAATATAGACTAATGACTTATAAATATATAAGTTCTGACTTATAGAATACTAATATACTATATATAGAATACTAATTGGAATTTAAAACATTTATAAATTTTAAAGATATTGGTTCTCAGAAATTTTACACACTGAAGAATTTATACAAACTTATACTTTTGTTCGCAAAATTAGATCAGGAAGTTATACATAAGAAAACTCGCAATATCTGATAATATCAACATCAAGGTATTCAAAGTAATCGCTATTCAACAGGCTTTTGTAGCAGACCCTGATGGACCGGACAAAGGATACATTATCTGTACTGATAATGAAGATGTTATTACATCCATTGAAGCTGAGATAAATGTGAGATACACATTGATATCACTTTATCATTCAAAAGCTAAAATGGCGGTAATTACTTTGATTTGGATTTCATTAAAGTATAACTGAGAATACACAATAATTCAATTTCAAAATTTTCTTTAATGATCCTTAAAAATATTATGAAATTAAGTGTAGATATTTGTGGAACAATAAATTTTAATATAATATATAAGTGTGTTATGAGTAAATCTTTTAGGTATACATATTTGAAATTTTTGTGACGGTAAATTATTAAATTTTCGAGACTGTATATTACTAAATTTGTGGATTTATAAATTGGATGGTTATTAAAAATTAGTGGAGGTTTTCATATTTCTGAACAGTGAAATTTCTAAATTTCTAAATTATCAAATTGTCAAGTTTTCGAATTTTTAAATTTTCAAGTTTTCAAGTTTTCAAGTTTTCAAGTTTTCAAGTTTTCACGTTATCAGGTTTTCATGTTTTCAAGTTTGCAAGCTATCAATTTTTCAAGTTTTCAAGCTTTCAAGCTTTCAAGTTTTCAAATTTTCAAGTTTTCAAGTTTACAAGTTTTCAAGTTTTCAAGTTTTCAAGTTTTCAAGTACTCAAGTTTTCAAGTTCTCAAGTTTCCAAGTACTCAAGTTTCCAAGTTCTCAAGTTTCCACGTCCTCAAGTTTCCAAGTTCTCACGTTTCCAAGTTTTCAAGTTTTTATATTTCCAAATATTCAAATTACTAAATTTCTAAAATTTTACCTTCCTGTGTTCCTAAATTCTCAGATTTCTAAATTTCTAAATGTCTACACTGTCAAATTCCCGAATCACTACAATTCTAACCTAAAAAGTCAATAGCCCCTAATCAATTTAAATATGTACAAATATCAAACTTCCAAACTAAAAAATTAAGAAACTTACATATTTAACTTCATCTTCAGAAACTCACGAATTTCATAATCATTCTCGACAATTTTATAACATAACAAAGCTTCAAATTTATAATTTGTAAGTCACATCAGTAACGAACCATTTCTTTCAAAACCGAAATGAAAAGACATGTTCAAAAACCCTCGACACTGAATCGTCATTAAACGCGTTATACATATACAAAATATTCCGTGCAACGAATAGACCATACTCCACGAAAGAAGTGTCACCAACGTCCCGAGTTTTTAGACGCAATAGCACCTTAGGTAATCCTGGAAGTAAGAAGAGGATTTTCGCTGCAGCAGTCCGAGGAAATTAATTCTCGCTCAGGAACAGCGCTATTCTTCGGTAGATGGTGTACCTTATTTCTTGAACCCTCGGGTCATACGTTTAATCAATTGGGTTTTAGAGGGAAACATAAGGACACCATTCTGTATCCTCTGCAAAAATGCAACTCGTCAGGAAATACATCTAACATCCTCTGCTTATAAATTAACTCATGTAAGTCACTTCTGAACTTGCCAGTTATTTTATTTGCAAAATATAATTATTTACTTTGTTGTATTTGCTTGAGAGTTAAGTATAGATGCTTTCATATTTTGGACTTATGAGCAGCATTTATGTTTCTAACCTAAAAAACTATTCTTCTATCAAAATAAAAATATTGTTAAAAATACTCTTTCATGAATAATTTGTGTATTCAGAAAATTTTTCTAGTACTTCACTTGCACTTTCAATAATAAGTAAATTCTAAAATTATTTGTTTAAATAAACTTGAAACATATAAGCACCTGAATATTGTCTTTCACATAATAACTCTAAAGCTATTTATACAGCCTAGTCGTTTGAACATCTAACAGAAGCTATTTGAAGTAAATATAATTATTAGGGATACCGAAAAGTAATCAAAATGTCGTTTGCTTTCGAAAAACATTTATTTATTAAAGAAATCTTAAATGCTAATCAACAAAATCTTATAACGCTTTTTGTTAGCGTAAAGGCAATTGTTCGATTCCCTTTTTAAAAAGTCCTTCAATTTTTCATCGAAAAACTTTGAAGTCATCGTAAAAATTTTGAATACTTTTCGGTCCCTCTAATACAAGGAAATTCGATGACAAAATACAGGGGACATTTTATGAACGCAAGACGCAACAAAGACACGGTCGTTTAATATTACGAGAGTAAACGCATAAAGGTATCAAAACACGGGTGTCTTAACAAGGTTCTCGCCGGAAGCAACAGCATGAGGTTGTCTGTTGTTCCTAGCAAGGTGAAAATCAAGGAGAGAAGCGATTACAAGATGGTGGCAACGGTCCTGGGTGGAAAAGGTGACGGGAAGAAAATGCCTGGTGTCCGTTCTTTAACTAGCCATGGGAAAAACGGAAGGTTGCTTTCTTTCTTCTCGTTTAATTTAGCTGCCTAGCGAAAATCGAGCGAATCGAGTAAACCGGTGGACGAATAGATGGTGCACTTACAGCGAGATAAGTGGCAGCAGTGCTGGCTGCTTGTTTGCTAATCTAGAAGAGCACCCGGGATTATCTGTTGCAAGCTGTTGCGGTGTAGAGTGATCGTTAATGGTGTTAGCCTCCTATGGGTATCATGTACGTACGTATATAGAACGTTCGGTTTAAACGTGTACGCTGAATCATTGTAGGCTATCGAAGATAAACGAAAACTGTTTGTCCTCAGACCGCTTAATTTGAAAGTTAGAAAGTGACGGGGAAAGTGAGTCTTTGGGGTAAGATCGGAGGTTGGATTAAAAGTTCGTTTGCGTTCGTGTGGTCAGTAGGGCCATTTTTTTAGGAGACTTTGGCTATTTGGTGCTTGCTTTTATGTAAGGTGAAGGCGGAAATTAGGAGGGCGGTGGTTAAATACGGTTAGGTTAGATTTTAAGTTGCATTCATGTGGTCATTCTATTTCTTAAGAGACTTTGACAATTTGACACTTTTATATAAACTTGAAGGTCAATAACTAGAAAAGCTATGGTTGAATAAGGTTAGGATTTCCAGTTGCATTCATGTGGACACTAATGGCATTTTTTAAGAGATTTTGACAATTTGATACTTTTATATAAACTTGAAGGTCAATAACTAGAATAGCTGTGGTTGAATAAGGTTAGGATTTCCAGTTGCATTCATGTGGGCACTAATGGCATTTTTTAAGAGATTTTGACAATTTGATACTTTTATATAAACTTGAAGGTCAATAACTAGAAAAGCTATGGTTAAATGAGGTTAGGATCTTGAGTTGCATTCATGTGGACACTAATGACATCTTCTAAGGGACTTTGACAATTTGCTACTTTTATATAAACTTGAAGGTCAATAACTAGAAAAGCTATGGTTAAATAAGGTTAGGATTTCCAGTTGCATTCATGTGGGCACTAATGGCATTTTTTAAGAGATTTTGACAATTTGATACTTTTATATAAACTTGAAGGTCAATAACTAGAAAAGCTATGGTTAAATGAGGTTAGGATCTTGAGTTGCATTCATGTGGACACTAGTGGCATCTTCTAAGGGACTTTGACAATTTGTTACTTTTATATAAACTTGAAGGTCAATAACTAGAAAAGCTATGGTTAAATGAGGTTAGGATCTTGAGTTGCATTCATGTGGACACTAGTGGCATTTTTCAAAAAACTTTGACAACCTGATACTTTTATATAAGCTTGAACGTCAAAAATTAAAATAGCGATGATAAAATGAGGTTGGGTTAGATTTTGAGGTTAAATGAGGTTAGGTAATTTTTTTTGTACAGATCTGGTCAATGTAGATGTCATTTTTTGAGAAACAATTTGACAATTTGATGTTTGCTTTCATAGAAGCTGAAAGTGAGAAATTAGAGCAGTTTTGGTTAACTATGCAAATTAAATCGTATCTATGGTTAGTGGGCTATTAGGTTAGGTTAATTCGTTAAAACCTTCACATCGTTATTCAGAGTAGTGAATTAATAATATGTTCAAGAATTATCGATGAAATGTAACCCCAACCTAACCAAATGTAACCTAATCTGTCGTTAAAACATTTATAACACTATTGACGACGTGCTGTTAATCTAGCTTTACCGAATCCAACCTAATTTGTCGTAAAAGCTTTCGGTTTAAGGTAACCTTGAGAAGGTAATATAATTTATTCAAAATCAAAGTCTCTTTTTAATAAATATATGAAAAGCAACTAATTAAAGCTTAATATTAAAAAAAATTAATGTACTAAATAATAAAATATAGACTAATTGATCTGTGTCTAAATGTCACATTAATCAATACACTGAAATTTATAATACATCATCAACGCATAATAATAAATAATCTACTATCAATTTAATCATTTTTAATTATAATTGAAGTTTGCATCAAAGTATTATTACTACAGTTTTAATAGAGTTTTAATAAATACCATAACTTATTTTGTTATATGTTAACAATATTGCAATATCTAAATTTTAACAACAATTCAAAACAGTTATTACAAACAACAAATGTTATCACATGAATTACATCAGTTGTTGATGATTTCAGATGACGTCAAGCAGCGTTAACATTTTCAGAGTTATGATATCCAATGACGAATGTAGATGTAGATGCACACTCCATGCCATAAACCATAGAACCGCTGTTCATTTTCGACGATGGGAAAGCTATCGATAACATTCCATCAACACAGAAAGCTCCCCAAACCATGAGACTTCTATCTCTGAAATTTCTTCGAGAAATGTAAACATGAACTTCCCTATAGATGTTTCCTTCACATAAATAATTTCCGTTGATATCCAAATTAAAGCATTTCATCGTCAAAAAATATAATTCTACAGAAATATCTAAAAGTGATGCAGTTAAATTTTTTTATCACATTTCATTTTCTGTATGTATTAATATGTATATTATTTTTTATCATAAAATAGTTAAATTCACATAAGTGCTCCATATTTAAACCTGCTGTTTTGTTTTATTTTTATTGCTCTTTTGTGTACATCACTTTTAAAATACTTTCCCTAAATTTTCCAATAATAATTTTCAAAATTATTGCAGTATTAACAAAAAATTGTGGGCACCAGTGCTAACATTTATGAATTTCTATTTCCTCCTCAAACCGTCATCACTCATTTCACTCATCTATTTTCTGACTCCACTTATTTCACAAAAAAGTTCAAAGATATCTATCGACCGTATAATTTCTAATTAATAGCTCACTCGCATCGAATGTTTCGTGCTTTCCATTTCATGCAAGGCTTATCATCCATGTGGTGCTATGAATAATTCACATCAATATATGTTTGCTAATAACTATACGATAGAAAGAAAACTGCGATAAATGGACATTTGTCAAGCAGGAAGTACTGAAACAGCTTTGCTACTGCTTTTAGTTTTATCTCTAGGCAGCGACGATAGTATCGAACATACAGTGATTGGTCGGACACGAACTATAAATGACATTCTGAAATATGGTGAACGATTTTTCAAAAGTAAACGTTACAGTTTCGAACAATTGACGTATGTGAAGAAAATGTCATGTGAATAGTTAGCCATGTTATATGAAATATCAACCTTGTGCTAAGAGGACTTAAGTCCACTTATATGAATAAATAAATAATGAAATATTGAGCTGTTAAACAAAATTTCTTATTCGTTACAGGTTTTTATAATTAAAACAATAATCTATTATTTTTTCGTTAATAAAATTTCAATTTTAATCAGGTGAAAATAATTTGAAACAGAAGACCAGGTCTAAAATTGATAAATAAATAGACATAACTAATTTTTTCGATGAGTTTTTTTAATTTTGATAATATGCATTCTGACAATCAATCTGATTAGATACATTTCGTTTTCTTTGCCCTTTTACCACATTTGTTAACTCGTTGACTGCCATGTTGAAGTAATTGAAAATTCTATTAAATAGTTTTTTTATTTATGACAAATGTTACCAAATATTGTTACAATATTTTATAATATTTCTTCAAATGGTTAATACAAAAGTGGACTAAATTCTTAACAATACAGATGTAATTAATGTATGATGTGTGAATACAGATTTGTATGAAAGTTTAAGCATCCATATGTGGCAATCAAAGTCAATACATTTGCACAGTAATTTATTATTATTTAGTGTATAAAAGCATGCTGAACAGTGTGTAATAATAATAACCACGCAAGTAACGCCAGAACATCGCGCCACAAGCATCGCCCATAAAAATGCACTCGTTAAACTTCTAAACATAAACGAGACACCATGATACAACAGGTAGCACATGAACGGAGATTTCATCAAGATAAACCATTGTACACAGAGTGCAAATTTTCTAAATTCATCTCAGCAACTTTGATAAAACATGAATGAAAGATGGCATCAGTATCGGTAAACTAACCTCAAATTTATCTACTCGTTCCCAAAATTGAATTAGCTTCTTCAACTGAAAATCTTACACTTTGAGTGAAAAGTGCAAAAATTCTATAACCTGAGTGTTATTCTGAAACTTTCCTCTTAATACATTATCTTTAAGTGACTAGAACAAATGATGGACGTAAAGTGACAAATCTGCGCAGTAGAGAAAATGTGAGGTTAAGCGAAGTTCCGAGATCCACTGAAGTTTCTCTAATGTTTATGGTGCCTTTGTAACGTCGGACTCTGACAATTTTTTGAGACTTTTGGTACCTATTTTTTTGTTTATATTTCTCATTGATGATTAGGTTAACCTTGAAATATTCAAGCACTCAAATATTCAAACACAAAAGTTCAAACACAACTTTTATCAAATATTCTCTGCAATTTTTTTGTATACAGTTAAGTGGAATTGGTTTTACTTTTGTACTACTTACTTTTTGTAAAATTTCAAATGCAATTTCTTGTAGAAGATTTGATGAATTTCATTGACGTTAAAATATTTTCTTAAGCTTGTTCATACTTTAAAAAATATTGCTAGTCATTAATAAAATTTTACTTAGAAACTAAAGTTGTTTTATTTAAATAAATATATTAATTTTAATCATGAAAACGCAAGAGCTACTTCATATTAAATTTTAATGAAGTTAACCTAACCAGTATCTGGTTACTTAAGAGTTAATTAACCTACTAATTAACCTTGATTACATTTTAAATAATCCTCGTTAAGAGTTAAAAACAGCAGAATATATACAGAGTGTTTGTGATATTCTTAATTATAAAAACACGAAAGCTTCAAACAAAATTTCAATGGCACTGTGTGGTCGACGCTTCAATGGCATTATGTGGTCAACCACGTGCTGACCACTTATTACAAAAATTTTATATAAACCAGCTTTTCTGTTTTTATGAGCAAAAATTATGTCACTTACCCTGTACTCTATTTTCTTTTACAAGTTATTTTTTTAATAAGCAAACTTTTTGTAAATATAGACAAGGTTAAGAGCACTTTGATAAAATGACGTCATTGCACCTTTTTGTAAATGCATCAGTGCTTGTTTTAACTCTAAAACTAACAAGCTCTGGTCATATTTAAATAGCAAAACAAGTAAGAATCTTTTGAAAATGAAAGGTGGTTATTTCTATAATTAACAATTATAAGCAATTTTTATAAATAAATATATATATATATATTATATGTGTATTATATGTATATAATGTCAGCCACTTTGACAAAATATGTGAACGTCACTGAAATCCACCTGTGCTTTCCATAAATAACCAGATCAAATTGTACTTTGCGTCCCAACTCCACAAAGTTAAAGTTATTTAAAAAACAGCTAACAATAAGTGGTTTATAAATACGAGTGACAACTTTAACAAGATGAAGTAGCAACTGATCGTATATCGCAACCAATTGTTACTATGATAAAAATGTTATAAAGCCGCAGAGGTGTTCCTTCCGGACCCTTTCATCCTAGCTCCTTTGTTTGCATGCTCGAAGCGATCGATCATCGATATCCACGTCAGAAGGAATTTTCCAGGATACCTTCTGGCCTTGTCGATCCCTTAAGTTCCAATAATAACTGGCTGGAAAAAATCAGCGTTAAATATATGGTTCCCAGGGTGATGATTTAGAGCATCCCTCGTGCGATCGTTTTTCAGCATCTGACGTGTATCCAGCGTTAAGTGCCTACGTGTTCCGGCTATAACGTCGACGTTTGTAGGCGAGTTCCCGTATATCTGTATTGAATTGAAGGAACATCTTCATCCGTATAGTCGGCCGTTACATAGCGCTCTGATTGTGTTCGTACCACGTAACGCAAATCGTAATGCTGGCATTATACGCGTAGCTCTAACTGCTGAATCCTCCTGTACATGCTCCCCGGCTTCTATATAATCATCATTGTTTCATACGCTTCTGAATAGAATGTCTTGCATCGAAAGCATCTTCCGATGAGGACCTAATTGTGTGCTGGGCAAAACGAAACTTGCGCTTACGTTTCAGACTGTTAACTACCTATTGATAACTCTGTTTACTGTTCTCTCATCCTCTTGTATTTACTCGTATCTTCATTTCATTCTCTTAGAGAGTTTCCATTCATTCGTCAAATTTAAGGACGTTGAAAAATTGCGTCACGTCAGGTATAAAATTTGTGACTATGTCATAGTACATATGACACTTGCAAATATGTGATATGTGTCAAGTTTGATGGATAAAGGGAAAGAGACACGGAGAATAAAATTTTGGAAGAGACATTCAGTTTTGAAATCTGCGCGCAATTTGTCGAAAGGGAGATACACGGTTCTGCAGTAAAGTAAACCGTCAGAAAATATTTGAATACGGTGCTTCATCATCGTAGATGTAGAAGAACAATATTGGTTCCTATCGTTTCCGCTATGGCAAAAATCCATTTTGTTTCTGAAGCCGAGTGTTTCGCTGCAGACGCCGCAAATAGATCGGTCCTTCGATAACAGGCAAAAGATAAAAAAAGGGACAGAGGAGCAGGCTGTTACGATTTCAATTTTTTCAAAAAACCAACGTAATACCGACTGCGTCAACAATACCGTGCGCTTTCCTAAACGAAACGATTAATCGATGGACCATCGATTGACATTGCCGCGCTTGTTCGATATGTGAATCGAACTGCGAATAAAAGTCAGTTACGTAGCACGATAAAAATTCCGGTGACCATTGATTTTGCAGGAAGAAAGTGTTATCGTAGGAGATAAAATTTTATTTCCTTTTACGAGCCTGTCCGTGGTTACTTAGCGTCCTGCTTGCTATCGGCCTGTTGTAATTCTAATATCAATAACGAAACGTTTTCTAGAATTCGAGGTAGTTTATGGTCTAATATCGGGAGTCGAATAGTCAGGCAATTTACACGGAGACCATAATTGCAATTTTAATGATAATACGTTCAATTTGTTAAAAGGTTGAAATGATTTTTGCACTGCGCAAAATGAGGTTATTAGAAAAGACGGGTTATGGGAGCCGTTGTTTTTTTGGAGAATCTTTAAAATAAAAAATGCATGAACGAGCACTGGATGGTTTTCTGGGATTCACTAATTGCTAGCAGTGTTATTTGCAATTATCATTTAATTTAATATTTAACTCGTATTAAATAATTTTAAACTGATTGACTTTTATAATACTGAAAAATTCATATAATTATTTGCAATTAAATTTTGCATACACAGTTGTATACAATTGTATATTGTGTATTTTTAGGTTAGATTCCACTGCCCAAGAACTTAACGTATTTAAAGAAAATGGCTGCATAAATAATTTAAAGTACTTCATATAAAATAACCTAACTATTCATACAAAATAAAAATATCTATAAAAAGTACCTCCACAAAACCAGTACATAAAATATACATCCCTAAATAAAAACCTGTATAAAACCTAACCTAACCCCGCACATAAAATATCCATTCCTTCATAAAAAGCAGAAAACTGAAAGAAGAGAAAAATTCGAAACGAACCAATTAATCAAATTTATTGTTTTCGTTAATCATCACTCTTCAAACTCTCATGCAATATTTTTATAATTACAAACCGTTTCTCTCTCTTTAATTACGAGCATGTATTTAATAATAAAAAGCAGAGTATTTTTAAAAATTCAGACAAAAGGTTGCAATTAATTTTGCACGAGTGCGTTTGATAAATTAGCAATATCGGACGCAGAAAGAAAGACTCATTTTATTTAACAATCGAAAATCATTCTCGTGATTGTAAAATCTATTACGGAACGTCCTGTGTATCGGGTAGCTACGGAAAGATCGCAAACAAGGTGGAAAAGTTTCGACTGCTGTAAAGAAATTATAAAGTTTAAAATCACATTGCATTTAATGAGAAAGTAGCAAGAAGTGGTAATTTCCTGAAGTTGCTCCCGGTCTGCGGTGGAAAAGGAACGAGACTGCGTTCTCATCCCCTCCGAACGACAAAAAGTACCTATGTCTACGAGCAGGTTATCCAACAGTGGAAAAATTCATTTTTAGGATTACCTCCCATGCGTATTCCAGGCTTGATATCAATTTATCGAGAATCCATCGATTCTTGCCATTTCTCCATGCAGAATGGCCCCGCAAAATTTCTTTATACTCCCCTGGAGGCCGATATGTTCTCATACGACCGTGTGCCACTCGCCAAACCTTTCATTTGTTATCAAAGAAACGTTTTTCAGCTCCCACGTTTTGTCTTCCCTTTATAGAAAGATCAGAGGAACTTTTCACATTCGACGCTCGTAATGATCCAACTAAAATGTATTCATATTTCAATTTTACCTATCTAATTTTTCCCTTGCATTCTAATACTAACAAGAGTTAGTTCTACTATATAAATATTGCGAGAAACATCACAGCTTGATTTACAAATTTTCTAAAATCTGGGATATCGACTTAAAAATCTTTTCGAGGTTAGAAATGTTTATCTTATCTTAGAAGCCATTATGTCAATGTTCGCGAATCAGGTTTTTAGGTAAGTGCAATTAGGTTTCGGAAGGATGAGATTGGTCAACAAAATGGCTGCTGAAACAGTCATAAGATGTCCTCCAAATATGGCGACGTATGGCGATATGTGATAACACGTGGCGACATCTGGCGATCAAGATCGAATCAAGCTATTTACACTTTTTCCTCTCTATTACCCACAAGGATTAATTTAACACTTACTCTTTGCTTTCTGCTCAAATTTCCTTTCCTCAAAAAAACTTGACAAGCTCAGAAATTAAAAATTTAAAAAAATCGCCCATAAGTTAATTTATGCGCAACAAGAAATGGACATAAATAATCCTATAAAGTTTAAAGAATTTTCTAGCGCTTTTAAACGAAGCAAATTCGATTACTTTCGGTAAAAATCTCCTTCCCTGAAATCCAGATAATCAGGTTTGAAGATAAAGTTTCGAGGGTCCCGTTTATTTGAAACAAACGGTGGACGTAATCCAATCGCTCGAACAATTAGGTCGTTAAGGCGTAAACTGATTATGCGTCGGTAATTGCCGCGAAATGTATGCTTCTATCAGTGGTAATGGGCTGCTCGAAGGTACACCTTTGTTCTATGTGTGCAAGTGGGTTGTGTACCTGAAGGGGTGGCCACCAGAAGAGTGGAGAGAACAGGAGGTGCGACCAGGCGAAGCCCCTTAAATCGTGCTCTATGTAACGATCGGGCATAGTAATGAGGACAAATGAAGTGGCTGAATTATACGCGAATGTCCCTATGGGAAGCAGGTACCCGCTGCTCATGAGTTATTCATGGGAGTCTATCATAGCCACTCCATCCAGATTGCGAGATTAATCGAGCGCGCGTACTCCTTTGCCCGTCCATCCCGCCCTCTGCCCATCACCGTCTTCATCTTTTCCTTACCTCTTCCCACATTCCTTTAACACTTTGTCGAACCGACATCTTTCGACCAACAGAGTTTTTTCGTCGGAGCATCTAAGTCGAGCATGTAATTTCATTTCGAGATCTTACAGACGTGTTAGCCAATTGGTTATTCCATTACCTGCAACTGTTTGATATGGCGAGTGTATCCAGCTTCGGGCAATTAGTCTTCGGAACTGAAGTTCCTCGCTTTAGAATGTTATTTCGATACTATTGTTCGATATGATTGTTAAATAGATGCTTATATTTGTACGATGTGGTATGTGAAGCACCTTGGGTTCCCTGCCTAAAGGTTATTGAACATACAGTTAAATTGGTCCCTTTTGATTTAGTATATCATTGATATCCAAATGGTTTGTTCCAAATTTGTGATGACCAAATATAGAGTTCTAATGAAGCCGTCATAGTAATCATAAGTCCATTCGAACTCATACCATGTATCATTCAATCCTTCCGATTTTTCCGCAAGAAACACGTACTTGCAATTCCCCTTGATTTATATCTCCGCCCAGGGAGGAGTAATCAAGTAACGAGTGAATCTGTCCGTGTGCTATTTGTGTGCGTATAATACGTTTGAAATTGAAGTTGATCGAATCGTTTCAGAAGTTGAAGCGACCAGGTGGAGTCGTGTCGGTTCGGTTCGATTTAGAGCATGTTCAATCAGGAGGTAAAGCCTCTTTACCGAGCACCGGAAGCCCCTGCCAAAGACGATGATATCGGCAATGGCGATGCTCTGACATCGACGATAATGGCGACGAAGTGAAATGATTTGTCCTTGGCCATTATTGCCGCAGGAACCGGCGGTTGTCCAAGCATGAGCTGGATGAGACAGCGAGTCGTTCGAGGAAAGTTAAATCGAGTAAAAGCACAGGGAGACCGCACCAGAACGTAAAATGGTTGCTCTCTCACGTACAACGTACGTGTACGTCGAACGATAAAATAATAATAGAAAGAGAGAGATGAAGACACGAAAGACGGTTCCTCGTGAGCTCGAATTTTTAGATCCGACTATTTCTCCAGAGGGCTTTTGCGACACCGGTAAGGGTCACTAATACGAGTGCAGTATATTTGAAATATTGTGGGCAATTTTGAAGTCTGTAAGAACCTAATAACGTTACGTAATTTATAACTGGTCCACGTATTTTTCAGTTACTGGATGCAATTTCACGAAATTTTGTGAATTAATTTATACACTTGTCATTTTGATAAAATATGGTCATTTACTGTTACTTCTAACCTAATAACTTTTGAAAGTTATTTTCGTCATTATTTATATTTGCAAGTTGCCATAGGTAGATGCTTAGGGATTCACCCAGACAATTCAGTAAGAACCTAATAATATTACGTAATTTATAACTAGTACCTTCTCCAAGTATTTTGTAGCTAATCTTTTGCTGGATGCAATTTCACAAAACGTTGTGAATTAAATAAATTTACAAATTTGTGATTTTGAAGAAATATATATGGCCGCATTTACTGTTAATTCTAACCTAATAATTTTTGAAAGATATTTTCGTCATTATTTATATTTGCAAGTTGCCATAGGTAGATGCTTAGGGATTCACCCAAACGGTTCACTAAGAATTTAATAATATTACGTAATTTATAACGCAATAACATTATGTAATTTATAACCAGTTCTCCACGTATTTTGTATTTAATGCTCGATGCAATTTCACAAAACCTTGTGAATTAAATAAATTTACACATTTGTGATTGAAGAAATATTACCACATTCGCTATTAACTCTAACCTAATAACTCTTGAAAGATAAGATATTTTCCTGATCATTTGCAAGTTTAGTACTTAGGGATTCGCCCAGACGATTACAGGATTTGCTTCTAATTTACAGATCTCTACTTCCAACTTCTCACTATAGTTACAGATCTAAACTTCTAACTTCTAACTACAGCTACAGATTTGAACTTCCAATTACAATTACAGATTTAAACGTTATTAAATCCAAAACCTGAAAAGTAGATCAGAATGACCTTGCAACTAAATGCAGTTAATACACCCTGCACGTTCATGGAATGAAATCCACAAGTACCAATCCAAACTTTAAAATTGAGTGTTCCATCCTGTAATTTGTTTCGCATCCTGTAAATGCTTTTCTTGTGCAATTACAAGAATTAGCTCATCATGCCTTCATCCTATATAATTAACTTTTAATCGTTGTTAAAGAGGATTCGCAGGGATTAAAATGTTGTAACAAGGGAAAAAGGATTTGTTTGTGCATTTAATGAGATATTCACCTTTTACTTCCACAGTCACTTTGATTTAAAAATAATAACTTGCAAATAACGATGTGTATTTATATGTCCTCACAAAAAAATATCATACATGATATTTCACATCACATATGTGATTAATATATCCGTTCATATACAGGGAGTTCCACAACCGAGATTTGCCAGGTTTGTTTTCCCGTCGTAAAGGCGATGAAATTGATGTTTCTAATCAAATTATATGAAGTGGTTACTGAAACATCCCCCTGCCACATCCCGATTCATATGACTTCCTCGTTTTCCTTAAAGTCGACTCTGCTCCCAAGGGAACCGGTTTCAAGTTAATTATCGAGACGCAGAAGAGAAGGACGGAACTTGTGAAACAACAGACAGAAGATAATCTGTAGCACTGCTTTGATCAAGAGGACCGGAATACAGGGTGTGTAGATACAAGGGTTCATTAAAATTATGTTATAGTATCAGCTTCATTATTTACTGCCTTGCAGGGTGAACTGTTGTGGCATCTGAAAACTGATGTCGCAGAAAGCTTTGGGAATTGAATTTACAGGACACTCCAAATAATTGAATCTCGTGTTTTTAGGAACTTTGAGCTTCTATTTCGATTCTTAAACACGAAGGTGGGGCAATATAATTTAAAAGGGAGAAAATTTTTATTTATGTTGTAACATGTACTGGGTGTAAGAATTTTGTTAGAAGACTATTGGATTTGTTTTAATTTTTATAGTCAATTTGTCTGAATTTTTGTAATCAACTTGTTCAAACTTTTGCAGTCAACTTATCTAAATTTTTATGGTCAATAAATTTTGTTAATTTTCATGTAATCAATTTTTGTTAATTTTATCTCTAGAATGAAATTTTGTAGCACATAATACTTTCAAATACACCTAACTTATGAATGCATCTACCTTTGAATCTAACTTTCATTACTATTAATTTACAGTATTATTTTAATCTTGACTGTCACAAATTATTGTATCAGCGCTGATACAAGTCTTCAAACTTGGAACTAAAAGTTGAACAAGTCTCAAAGCCTACACTAATTAAAGTTAATAGTGCCTACGCAATAATCCTTCAGCGAACGATACACCAGAACGAATAAATAACCGGATCAGTATATTGCCGCTATTTGCCAAGCAATTACTTTACCAATTGGGTTATCCCGGTCGTTGAGAGTTTCTTTTCCCTTAAACTTTATAATTGATGAATACCATTTCTAATGTAGCAAATCCTGTAAGATTAAAACCAAGACGAAGTTAGCAAACGATCCAGTTGCAACATCCATTACTCGTCCCCGGTTAGAAATCCATTTAATAGAGTAGTTAGTGGCGCGTGTCGGTTGCGTGTGTTTTCGTTTTTCAGATGGTCCAAGATGGAAACGTAATTTTGGCTGCAACCGAGACTGGATGGTGGCCAACAGTTTCAAGTGTCTGCGATTGCAACGTTATCAGTTTCTGTGTGTACCTACTGCTCGTTACAAACGGGAATCACTTTCAATGCATTGTGCATATTAATTTTAATCATAAATATATTGCAAAAGTTGTGTAAAATTTAAGGTGTACAAATTTTATTTTTAGACATGCGATTGTAATATTTTTAACACAGTCAAGTTACTGTTTGATGTTTTAAAGAAGTATACTCCAGATATACGAATACAATATGTTCTTGAATACAATACGAAGTTATATTATTTATATAATTGTTATTTCTTATTATTTATTATATTATTCCTTATTTATTATTCATTGTGTATTATCACTTTCCACATTTTCTTCAAATACTTCTTCAAGTTTGTTCATTGCTATCAATTTAAAGTACTGAAGGAGACAAAAGAAATCATTTCGATACTTAACCTCAAAATCTTCTTCCTTAAGAGTTGATATAAGGTTAAGAAGTAAGAATTAAACGAACACAATTGCTATAAATTATATCTGAAGTATCAGAGATCAGAATTATAGTTGCTTTATAAGAATTTCTTATTATTTATTATATTATTCCTTATTTATTATTCATTGTATATTATCACTTCCCACATTTTCTTCAAATACTTCTTCAAGTTTGTTCATTGCTATCAATTTAAAGTACTGAAGGAGACAAAAGAAATCATTTCGATACTTAACCTCAAAATCCCCTTCTTCAGGTTAAGATCTAATATAAGAGGTTAAGAATTAAGAATTAAATGAACACAATTGCTATAAATTATTTCTAAAGTATCAGAGACAAGAATTATAGTATCTTTATAAGAATTTACCATCGTAAGGCGTTAAGCCAGAATCTCAGCAGGCAGTGTCATAAACCGAGCCAACCCTCGATGATGAAGTAGAAATATCCATGTTTGGAGCAACTTCTAACCACAAATATCTTCTCTGTGCTTTCTCAAAAAAGAGACAATGTTCTCACAAATCATGGTGTTGTCACCTTAGTGGGTATTTAACACGTTTCATTATGGGGTTAGGTAAGAAAAGGTGCTGTTGCAACAATTCATTGCAAAACATGGGTGGAGAATATCTTGGTCAAACTGTTTAACTATTGTTGCGGTTTTTGGCAAGTACATTCTAGCAAGTTAGTATATAATATATACTAACATATACATGTAAGATATGTTGTTATGTGTATATGTGACATTTCTACTTTGTTTTTGGAAATTTAGAAAGTTGGGTTTTGAGATGATTTCGGAGTTGGCTCTTTGGGGGTAGGAAGATTTGTGGACTTGAGAATTTGGGAATTTGAAGAATTTTGAATTTTAGGATTTGAAGGTTTGAAAGTTTGAAGGGTTGAAAATTTTAGGATTTGAAGATTTGAAGGTTTGAGGGCTTATGTATTTGAGGATTTGAAGGTTTGAGGGTTTAAGTATTTAAGGATTTGAAGAGTTTAGAATTTTAGAATTTTAGAATTTTAGAATTTTAAAATTTCAAAATTTCAGAATTTCAGAATTTTAGAATTTTAGAATTTTAGAATTTTAAAATTTTAGAATTTCAGAATTTTAGAATTTTAGAATTTTAGAATTTTAAAATTTTAGAATTTTAGAATTTTAGAATTTTAGAATCATACGATCTTACAATTTTGCAAGCTCACATTACAGTCTCATAATTTTACAATCTTACAATCTTGCAATCTTGCAATCTCACAATCTTGCAATCTTACAATCTTGCTGTCTCACAATCTTGCAATCTCACAATCTCACAATCTTGCAATTTTGCAATCTTGCACTCCTGTACCCTTACAATCCTGTAATCTTACAAGTTTACAATCTTCGATTTCGAAAATTTAATAATTTTAAAATATGTACCTTTAGAAATCTAGGAAATGAAAATTTACGAATTTGAGAGATTAAGAAATTTCTAAATCTTGGAACTCAAAATTTGAACTCAACCTATAAAAATATATAGAGTCTCATCACTTAGTACAACCAACTGAATTGAATGTCACATCAAAGATATGTACCCATTTTTTAAGGAAAGTGTATTCACACATTAATTGAGCAGATATGTTTTAACAAAGACACCATAGTCATCTCTAGTCATCTCAATTTTTGGAGAGCCTACTTCATCAAACTTCTCAGCAAACATTCGATATTTAAGAATATCACCCATCATATCACCCATAAGAATATCACCTATAGTATCACGAAGATCATATACTGAGAGGTCATGTCAAGGCCATATAACAAACATCCACTGACAAAAATGACATAACTGTAACCACCTCAAAAACGTCAGTAAACTACTCTCATAAAGAGTCCACTTCTTCAAACTTGCCAATAAAGGTCCACATCCGCCGTCACAAACATCGATACCCATCAACCACAAACCTCGAACCAGCCTTCATCTCAGAAATATGACTTAATATGGTACATGAAATAAATAAAACAAATGAAACATCTTCCGTCCCAAACCAAAGGGAACAGTTCTCATTCCCTAATCGTATCAATCAATCTATGCGTGATGTAATTGTAGGTTAAATCAGATAACGATAAATGGAAGAAGACGAAACGCTAAAGTGAATCGATGGAACGGAATAAAAGGTTAAGACTGTTAGATAGGATCACGAGAGGGCGAGATGTTGCGGCTGTGAGCAGCGTAGAGATTCAGAATGTAGCCGAGACGTGCGCTCTCCTGTGGATCCTGACATCGAATCTGCTCGGAGCATCAATTTTCCTTGACTCCATCTTGTAACCCCGTTCGACGATCGTGCACCAACGTTTCTGACTATATCAACATCCGCGGGCGTCTACGGATCGCGATGTACAACAAGATAGGAATTGGGGAACTTCTTCGTTCTAGTACTTTGAATACACTTTGCCTAAAACGCTGGAGTTTCATAGGTAGATCCGGGGTAAGTGTTGTTGCCTGTACGTTTCCCTGGAAAAGTGTGTAACGTCGTTGCATTTTGCAGACACCGCTTCTTTTGCCCCGTGGTTGAGGAATACCGTCCATATGGAAAGCCATCGTTCCCGAAACACCGGGACGAAATCGACCCGAGTTCGGACAGAAATTGCGTTCTACCGAATGATATTTTTTACATTTGTCAAAATTACAGTAGTAAATACATTGCTGCTATTTGTCAGCTGATTTGAAGTGTCTTCGTGTATTTTATTAAATAACATTTTCTAAATTAGTAACGTGTGATGTATCTAGTGAAGACATGGCAACTAAGACTACTTCAAACCATCAAATATTTCCAATTAGATTTAACAGCTGTCATCAAGCTACCTCGAGTAGTTCATACCTAAAACTACCCTCGAGTGCAAAGTAACATTGCAGCAATAATGCTAATATACAAGATGGTAAATTCCTTAAAACTCTCAAAGGTTCAGACCTGTTTTTATTGCAGCGTGTCGTAGGTTTGTCAGAAAAAGGAGAGGTCATAAAGAAATATTATTCTTGTACTCTTAAAGAGCTGCATAAGCAGCTTCTGTCGAAAAGGATTTAGCGGTCAGGGTGTTCCGTTGAAATCCTCCTCGGTATTCCCTGGATGTGGTCTCCGTTATGGTGGACCGTGGCACGATAAGCAGCCAGGACCACCGCGAGTAATCCAACCGAACAACGCCGCGTGTTTATATGTTGTATGTAGCTCATAAATAATACGATTTCCTCGGCAACGAGAACTCAAACTATGTTCGTCTCTATGAGATCATTGTGCCAGTTCTGGTTGCACCTCGATCGATATCTCGCCGTAATATTCAACCGGGGCGAACGCTATTCTACGTACGCTTCTTGTCTTCCATTCAACCTAAAAGAGAAGCAAGCTTCGCAAAAGGCATGTTCGCGCAACGCTAATAAATTCTACAGAAGCTTGTGTACAATGCCGGGGCCGGAGACTAGCGTAATTTTGGCCACGTAAGCTATGAAATAAAAGACGCCTCGGATAACGGGGCGCCGGCCATCGTAATTTGTTATCGGCGATATACGGTATCGCATTTTTTCCCACGGTCTTAGCCCTTATTTGCATGTTTATTAAACGAAACAAAGGATACATGTTCCTTCCGTATGCAATTCGGTTTCTTCCGACAACACTCGCCTTTCGTGCTAACTGAAAATTTGTTCCACGAGGTGGCAAAATGGCACTACGATTTATGGTTACGACACTGTCAGATATTTCATCCGTGGCAATTCGAATGGTAAACGCGCTGGAATTTTGACTGTAACTGCGTTTTTGTTTTTATGGGGCGATTCTTCGAGATGGATGTTGTGTCTCAAAATTTTTCGTATTTAGAGGATATTTGTAGGTGAGGATTCAACAGCTGTTAAGGATGATTTCAATCGACTTGCTGTTAAGATCATTTTTAACTATTTAAAAATTTTTTATAAAATTAGTTGGATGACTGTTTATACTCTAATTTATAGGAAAGAAAATAATAGTTTCGTCGACAAAAGGAAATTTTTACAAAATAAAAATTAATAAGTAATGTATAAAATCTAGTGTGTTACAGTCCTTTGAATTACACATGTTTATCTTATTATTAAATATTTTGTAAAAATTTCAAATAAATTATTGTACGGCTGAGTTTCTTATCAAACACATGTTTTATTAAAATGTAACACATGTACCATTATATAAAATATACAAAATATATACGTCTGCATAAAGTATAAAAAATATATACATTTTCATGAAATATACAAAATATATACGTCTGCATAAAATGTAAAAAATATTTACATTTTCATGAAATATATAAAATATATACATCTGTATGAAATATATAAAATATGTACATCTATATAAAATATATAAAATATATACGTCTGCATAAAATATAAAAAATATATACATTTTCATGAAATATACAAAATATATACGTCTGCATAAAATGTAAAAAATATTTACATTTTCATGAAATATATAAAATATATACATCTGTATGAAATATATAAAATATGTACATCTATATAAAATATTGCTATCAAGTACTTTAACAGTTGGAACCTTTTTACGTCCTCGCGAAAGATGTCCCATAACTTTTGAACGGAAGTATATATATTCGTTGCATAGCACCGTCATCCTCCATAGCGATTTACGCGTCACAAATTCACAATGCTACATTATTACAGTTAGATACGCAATCTTCGAGTCCAGATCTTTGGCACAAGTCCTGCACTCGCAGGTCGTGCATGCCAAGATTGTCTGCAACGACCACGAGAAAAACTTATCCAACGATAAATATTTTCGTTGTCGATTTCCGTGTCACTTTTTGTTCCACAATTTTTCTAAAGTTACATTGTACAAACGATACTAGTATTTTTTTAAAAAGCATTATGCAGAAGAATGGACGTCATAAGAGGATTGTACTGAGGTACAAAAATGAATGATACACATGTGGATGAATAATTAAATATGGATTAAAAATAATAAGACATGGATTTGATTAGTGGAGTATGTATTAATCTGACTATGTATTAATCTGTGCACATTGTTACAGAAATATCTACATATGAATCATGTGTGTCACAAGATCACTAAAAATACAGATATTTAATTTATCCACTTTGTTAGCAGAGCAGGTTAAATAAAAACTGCGCAAGGTCACAATTATGCGTTTTATTTTAATGTCCTAACAAAGTCCTTAATCTATGAAAGTTCAGCGAAGACTGACGCAACGTTCGCCCGCTACGCACACGGGCTCGAGTGTAAAACAAAAGAATCACGTACCCCGTGTATTCCTCGAAAAAGGTCACGTATCGGTAATAATGCATTTTCCAGTACGACACACTTAATAAATTTGTAAGTGTATTGATTTAACGCAAATAATACTAAAATAATTCTTGCCATTTCTTCTCTAACAATAAATAAATAATTTGACCTTTATACCACCAACTGCACTTATTAAAAATGTAATGTATTACTGCATCTAACGTCGCTGAAATATTAAAGAAAAGTATTTCAATAGCGAAGGAAAGCAACCCCAAGTTCGTAGCCTAGACATTTCTTTCTCGAACAGGGTCAGTAAGAGTTAGATTAATCTATTTTCCAGGTACCTTCTAACCCATGTCATTAGTGTCGAAGGTAGTAAATTCGAACGCGGATGAAGAGGAAGATTAAGTGGATCAGAAGTGGATTCACAAGTCACCTTTCGATCTTGAATAATAACAGAGACCTTGTAATTATTTTCGAGTATTCACGATCAATAGCTATGGTATCGTATTTCCTTTCGAAAGAGGATTTATTGAATATCATACAATAAAGGAGTGAGGAGCGAATGTCGAGCAGCTTGTTGAAGCCCGAAGCGGAAGAGGAGGATGCTTACGATTCCGGGCATACGCGGTTTGGATGGAAAGGGAGATCCGGTCCACGGTGGATTCTCATGCGGTAAACGAATTAGGGGTTGATTTCTCGGCTAGGTGGCCACCTAGCCGGCGTTTCTACGAGAAATCCACACAACTTCCACGTGCCGTTTTGTCCACTCTATCGCCTATCTGTCGCCACGGATCGGGGCTAAAGGGTTAGGTATATTGTAACGGCGGTAAGAGATAAAACCAATCGCGTAGCACTGTACACAGAGAAATTTATTGCCGCAGATTATCTGGCGGGGATCCAAACACAAACACATTTCTTCTCGGATACGAAGATAAGATAGAAAGAGGTATCCGCTGACGTTTCCCGGGGAGAAGGAACAGGGACAGCTTACATACAAAGAAACGGGCGGACGAAGAGGGAACACGCCGAGCGAGAAAGCGGAAAGCTCCGACGATGGGCGCGAGTCGTCGAGTTTTCTATTCACTCTACACCCCCTTTCCACCCCGCACGTTTGAGCCTGTGTGCGTTTGAATCTCGCGGAAGTAGAGGATTTCCAGGGAAAGACGTGCATCGCTTTTTATCGTTGGATAGACCATTTGAACAACAGCCAACATGGAAAACCGAGACCCAACCGTGTACTACCTCATTTCTCTCTTTCTCTGACCCCTACCGAATCGGTTTCTCCTCCCTTTCCCGGCCGCGTTTTTCCCCTTTTGTCTCCTTCTTCCGCCGATGATCATCCTCCCTGTGGACCTCGCAAACGTCGTCGTGCGGTAATAGATTTATACGTTTGTGCCCTCGACGAAAGCCTGCGTCCCTACACGTGTATCTGGATACGGAAATGGCCATGGGACGTGCATGCGATTGTCTTAGAACCGGGACTGGACAACCGATATCAAACCACGGGCTTGCTGAAATATTTGCGGAGATACGGTCGACGGACAAATTGTAGGATAAAATGTTTACGACGAATTTTTCGCGTTTTGATGGCGTTTTTTGGTCTTCCATTGTATTACTATTTTAGCTATCTGATGACTAGATTTCATTGTTCATGAAAATTTTTAGGAATATTTAAAATTTTGGAGGACATTCTAAAAGAAGATAAAGAGTCGATTGTGACATAGAATGTGCAATAATAATTTCATAATTTAATTGTGACAGTTGTTGCTTCTTTGTTATGTCATTCTTATTGCAATATGTCTTTTAATCTTACTGTAAGAAATTCGTTTGCATAGTTATTTTAAATAATTATTTTGTCGAATTAAACTGCTGTTTCCTACATTATCGACGTTTAGGAACTGCGTTTGGACCTGAATGTCTGCATTTAAATGATTGTCTACGCGTAGACAATTCTGTCTACTTTCGCATTGTGTACCTATGGTTGCATTTGGTAGACGTTTCTATACCTTTATACGGTTGTAAATGTTACAATTCCAGCACCTATGGTTTCTATAGATACGAATCGTTGTGTACACGTGCTACAAGACCATTTGTATTTTCACTACGATTGTTTAAGAGTGTAAAGATGTTACTAAGGAAATCTTGACGATAAAACTGCAACTTTTAAAAAAAATATATGATAGAAAAAGAGTTTAACCTTTAGGGTTAAAAACCTAACTTTTAGGGTTTAATTCTGAAATTCGTTTTAATATACTTCAACGCACATTGTAATTTAAATATATCTTGTAATTGTACCTAATATATTATCAATTGTACCCTATCGTATTATTACATTCTCCAATATTTTTATAATATTTGCAGACCGTCAAATTAACAAACAATTTGCGTCGCAGACTCTGAAATATTTGAAAGACGTGTGAATTCAATTTTCTCGAAAACGAAGTCCCATGTGACAACATGGCATTCTATATTTTTTACTTATTTGTTGACCTAGATTTTTGCGTTTCTACCATCATTTCCAAAACACTATATTTTTTTCTCATTTCCTCACGCAAATCCACTCTCTTCCACCGTTTCTGCAACGTACAGAATTTTCACTTATTTTCCTATGTAGACCTTTTGTACTTTCGCAAACGTACTATATAATTTATCGTTTCACGTAGAATTTTCCCTTTTCTTTCGTCATTTCAGAAACGCCCTGTATTTTTTACTTATCTTTTTATATAGATTCTTTGTACCATTTCGAAAATACCTTTATCTTCTGTACCATCAAAGCACCCTGTAATTTTTATTTACATTTTTATGTAGATTTGAACACTTTCTGTTTGTACTATCACTTTCTAAAGTACTCTGCATTTTTTATTTCTACTTTCACATAAATTTTTCTACTTTTCTTTCGTATTGTTATTTTGAAAACACACTATATTTTTCACTTATAGTTTCATGTAGATTCACCCTCTTTTTGTTCGTACTATTATTTCAAAAGTATTCTGCATTTTTGACTTATATTTTTTCATAAATTCTACTACTTTTCTTTTGTACTATCATTTTGAAACACCCTGTATGTCTGACTAATAGTTTCTTATAAATTCACCCTGTTTTTGTTTGTACTTTTCAAGTAGAATATATTTTAGTTTTTACTCAGAAACACCTTATATTTTTTATACATATTTTCATATAAATTCTACCACTTTTCTTTTGTACCGTCATTTTGAAACACCCTATACTTTTCACTTATAGTTTCTTGTAGATTCACCCTCTTTTTGTTCGTACTATTATTTCAAAAGTATTCTACATTTTTGACTTACATTTTTTCATGAATTCTACTACTTTTCTTTTGTCCCATCATTTTGAAGCACCCTGTATGTCTGACTAATAGTTTCTTATAAATTCACCCTGTTTTTGTACTTTTCAAGTAGATTCTTTATATTTTAATTTTTACTCAGAAACACCTTATATTTTTTATTCATATTTCCACACAAATTCGACCACTTTTGTATCGTCATTTTGAAACACCCTATATTTTTCATTTATAGTTTCGTGTAAATTTATTTTCTTTTTGTTCATACTATTATTTCAAAAACACCCTTTATGTCTAACTTATATTTTCTTATAGATTCTTTTTCTTTGTTCCATTATTTCAAAATCACCCTGTACTTTTGACTCATACCTTTTTGCATATTCACCCTCTCTTTATTTTCATGTTGAACACATTCCCTTTTACTTATCGTTCCACGTCAATTTTTCAGTATTCAATTTCATGAACAACCTAATATTTTCTATTTTATCTATTCACGTTTCACTTCCATTTTGGTACCACTATGTCAGAAACATCTTTTCCACTTCATCTTTTCCCACAGACTCATCACCTCTTCGTCTACCTCTTTGTCCATGCACACTTCATGTGTCCTATTTTATAAACACCCTATACATGATCCAAAAAGCAATGTTCATAAACAGGTTGATCAGTTTATTAAAAGTTCGAAGGACGGAAGGTTCGAAGGGTTAACGCGAATTATAGAATCGTGATGGGTCACGCGCTAATCCTTTTTATACGCCGACTTCTAACGCCCCATTACCAGTTTCCGCAATGGATTCGCAAAGTGCCAAGGATTCGGATCGATCAATTCACGAGGAAGAAGTCCTGGCTCTTTCACAGCCCCGACTGAGCGAACCGTGTAAATTTCCACCTCCACCCCGGCGACGTTTCTCATTAATCGCTGATCGATCTTCTTGCTGGGTGATTAACGTTCGGCTCGGTCCACTGGAGGAGGCAGGCGGCGGTGAAGATGAAGAGAAAACGATTCAAGAGGAAAAGAACAATCAAGCGAGGGAAAAAACGAGAGAGGAATGAAAAGAAAAGTGGACGGGACGAGCAACGGTACATGGAAAACTAGTTCTGTAGATCTAGTTAATAGAAACGGCAAAAAAGGAGATGAAGTCAATCAGTAAACGTGGTAGAAACAATTGATAGAACGGGAAAGGGAAACGTCTAGCTGTTTGGAGAGGATGGAGTGTAAATTTCGGTGCTACGATTTTATTAGCTGGGGCGGATTTGATAAAAAATTACTGCGCTAAGGGAAATACGGTGCTTGTATTTATTGTGAGTTAGGGAAATTTAGGATTTTGGAAATTTGCGAATTGGGCAATTTGGAGGTGGGGAAATTTAGGGACTTATTTTGGAAAATTTGGATACTAAAATTTTCAAGCTTGGGGGTTTAGAACTTTGGTGATTTGAATATTTGCAGATTTGGGGGTTCAAGAATTTTGTAATTTAGAGATTTGAATATTAAGGGATTTAAGTATTTCGAGAAATTTTGCAATAATTTGGGGACGTAGTGAGTTAGAAATTTAGGAACGTAGGGGTGGAAAAATTTGGACACTGAAATTTTCAAACTTGAGAGATTGGAACTTTGGAGATTTGAATATTTGCAGATTTGGGGGTTCAAAAATTGTGAAATTTGATGATTTGAGAATTTAGGGACTTGACAAATTTTTAAATTCAATAATTTATGGAGACTAGGTACTTTGTAAATTTGAGGACTATAAAATTGTCATACTAGAATATTAAAACTTGCAATTTAAGTATTTTGGGACATATTGCAATAATTTGGAGACGTAGTGAGTTAGAAATTTAGGAACGTAGGGGTGGAAAAATTTGGACACTGAAATTTTCAAACTTGAGAGATTGGAACTTTGGAGATTTGAATATTTGCAGATTTGGGGGTTCAAAAATTGTGAAATTTGATGATTTGAGAATTTAGGGACTTGACAAATTTTTAAATTCAATAATTTATGGAGACTAGGTACTTTGTAAATTTGAGGACTATAAAATTGTCATACTAGAATATTAAAACTTGCCAATTTAGGCTTTTACAAATTTTACAACTTAAAGATTTGAATATTCACCAATTCTCTCATTAAAAAATTATAGAATTTTTATATTTGAAAATTTAGAAATTTAAATATTTGGTATTTCACTATTTCGAACTCCGCTAATCTAGAAATCTGACTTAAAACTTCGAAAATGTAGGAATCCAAAAATTTGTACTTATTTTATACTAATTTTGAAATTTGAAAATTTGATCCTTTATATGAATATTTTTTACTTTTTCTATAAGTATAAATGTAACTAAACATAACAGTTCAACCATAATTGTACCCAAACACTGTAGGCTACTATTAACACCGTTTCCCTCCATCCTGATGGTTTATGATTGAAGTATCCTACTCGTTATAAAGCAATCTTGTAATAATTTACCGTGATACTGTTCAGCAAATTTAAAGCAACATTTCTTATTATCAGAAACTACATAGTGTGTCGAATTATTTCGGTCACAGTAGCACGAACTTTATACAAGCAAACCTAAATTAAATTTACGTTGTGGTTACAGGCGTTGAATTACTATAGCGAGGAAACGCATATAGCTTGCGATGGAGAAATCCAATTTGGCAGATAGAAAATTTATTACGTTCTTTTATACAACTGTTCTTCGCAAATCGTGTACTGAAAGTTAGATGAACTTCTTCTGGTTTCGTGCAGGAGAGTCGTGAAGCTCTTACTGTCTTCATCGATGGATTATTTTAGGTCATAGAGTGATTGATATATAGTAAACAAATTAGTTGATTTAATGTAAATTTAATTTAATAATATTGATAGTATTGATAATATCGATAATATTGATAATATTGATAATTTTGATAATATTGATAATATTGATAATATTGATAATATTGATAATATTGATGGTATTGATAGTGTTGATGGTATTGATAGTGTTGATGGTATTGATAGTATTGATTGTATTGATACTATTGATTGTATTGATAATATTGATGATATTGATAATATTGATAATATTGATGATATTGATGATATTGATAATATTAATGACATTGATGGTATTGATAGTGTTGATGGTATTGATAATATTGATGGTATTAATGGTATTGATGGTATTGATAATATTGATGATATTGATAATATTGATGATATTGATAATATTGATGATATTGATGATATTGGTAATATTGATGATATCGATGACATTGATGATATCGATAATATTGATGATATCGATAATATTGATAATATTGATAATATTGATAATATTGGTAATATTGATAATATTGGTAATATTGATAATATTGATAACATTGGGAACATTTCTAGATAAACAGATTTGCTGTTTATCTTTCATAATAATTGTACGAAGTAATTTAATATTATTTGAGTTCAATGTCCTTTACAATAATTAATATAGCTTAATATTGTTTAATGTAATTTTAACCCTTAAATGTATCTTTTACAGTAATCAAACACTGAAGTTCCTTATAGTGTAATATGGACGTCAGTATCATAGATAAATATCCTTCACAATATTTAGATAATATAGTTCATAAAATTTTAATATAATATGTAGTTAAAATTCATCTTCTTATTACAACTTGATCTAAAAATTGCAAGAAACAAAAAGTACATAAATTTTTCCCTAAACAGTTTAAAATTTGTCCTCGCATTTGACGCTGTTAGAAAACATATTAATTATAAAAATTTGTGTCATAAAATTCACCCAAGAGATGTTATAAGTAAAACGATATCTACTCCTCAAATTCTTGTTTCTACCAAACAATGTTTTATCTACAATCAACTATCCATCATTATCAATAACTTGCTAGCCCTGGGGATATTCTTACCATACAGCTTTCAGAATGTTCCTAAACTTTCTACTGTTTTCTCAATAAAAATAGAAGGAACTTACAAAAGCTTTCCAGACAACCTTATAATATCTGCTATACAGGTACCCCATCAGCACCCGAATAATCTCTCATCAGATACAAAGTTATGAAAGCATGTTTCACTACAAAGTTGCATCGTTTGATGAGCGAAATATACCGACAGAAAATTCATTTACTCCCGGATTAATTTTTACTAGTATTAAGTAGATCATGGTTGTGAAAGTGTAACGGAGGCGCAGGTGTACATTCGTGTAATAAAAGAATGTTTGGGGTACATAACTTCAAAGTTTATTTTAAAATCTTCCTTTAGAGATATTCAGGTTATCTTGGTGATCATTTACTTGGGTTCAAAGTAGATGATTTTAGGTGAGGAGAAAGGTGAGAAGTTGATGTTAATTTCAAACTTCTGAAATTTATTTTGAAATTTGTGGATCTTATAGATTTGTAGCTCTTCAAATTTTATAATCAATAGCGATTTCCTTCAAAGTAGGATGATTTTAGGTGAGGAGAAATGTGAGAAGTCGATGTTAATTTCAAACTATTGGAATTTATCTTCAAATTTGTAGATTCTGCAATTTATAGCTCTTCAAATTTTCGGTGCACCAAATCGCTACATTCTAATATTCCTAGATCCCTAAATAACTATGACACCAAATTCCTTGGGTATCAGGTTCTTAACTCATCAAATTTTCAAATTGCCAAATTGGAATATGGACTTAAAATAGTTAGGTCAAACAATACATATAGACCCCAATTATTGGGCTATCAAATCGTGTTATAACATAGGTGCTTATATGTTAGATAGCTGAATCACTATATCCCCAAATCTCACGGTCTCCGAATACTTATTCAGTCCTATGTCTCATGGAGATATAGTTCCAAATCCCTATGCCTCCAAATTCTTAGATTCTTGAAGAGGGTTTTGCTGTCATGGTCCAGGAATACCTATGGTTCCAAGTTCGTATGTTACTAAATCCCTAAATGACCAAACCCAAATCTCATGGACCCCAAGTATCTAAAGACTACGACTGCAAATGGTCAAAAATTTCTATATTCCTAAATACCTAAATGATCAAACTAAATTGCCAAATCTCACGGACCCCAAGTACCTACGATCCAAGTATACCTATGGTCCTAAGTTCGTATGTCACTAAATCCCTAAATGACCAAATCCAAATCTCCAAATCTCACGGACCCCAAGTACCTACGGTCTAGGAATACCTATGACCCCAAGTTCGTATGTCACTAAATCTCTAAATGACCGAACCTACATCCCCAAATCTTACGGACTCCAAATACTTCCATGGTCCAGAAGTACCTATGGTCCAAACTCCTGTATTCCCAAATACCTAAATGATCAAATCACCAATCCCCCAATTCTCACGTTCCTCAAACACCTATGGTGCACGAATACCTATGGCCCCAAAGTTATACGTCACTAAATCCCTAAATGACCAAACCTACCTCCCCAAATCTCACGAACCCCAAATACCTACATGGCCCAGAAGTACCTATGGTCAAAATTACTGTATTCCTAAATACCTAAGTGATCAAGTCACCAAACCCCCAAATCTCATGTTCCTCAAACACCTATGATCCCAAACCCCTGGCACCAAAGTCCTAAATCTTCAAATTCCCAAATTCCCGTATCAATGTATCTAAATACCAAAGTCCCCAAATCTTCAAGTGCCAGCTCTAAAAGTCCCCAAATCCTAACTCTTCAAGTGCCAGCTCTCGAAGTCCCAAGTCCAAAATTTTCAAACCCCAAATCCCCAAAAATCAGCGGATAATATCTCTCCCCACATTATTCTCAGGAAATTTGCAGTAGGCCCTGCAGGTGTGAATAGTGTAACAAAAATTACGTGGCCGTGATAATTCACGAAACGCCATATACGAATTATCGGCGTAACAGTTATCCGTCTTGAGCGTTTCACCTAACTATGCACCATCAGCCGAACCATGGAGGTATTGGGGCATAAGGAGAAACGCGGAATAATTTTCTCCCACTCGGCCTTCTAGCAAAACCCTCGTCACCCCTCCCAAAGTCATAATGAATACGCGCGTTGCGGTTGCATAGCTACGTCACGTGTTACGAGGGAAACTTTGAACGCTCCTCATCGTGAAACAGCAGTCACACACGTCACGTTACAACGGCCTTATGTCGTTCCTCTCTCCGCTCTAACGACGACTACTATAACGAAGACCAAGTCGACGAACAGAGAACGTGGAACGAAGAACTCTCGAGAACTTGAAGCCAACGACCCGTTCGCTGCTTTTACACTTCTCCAAAGGGCAAAGGAAAGAAACTGGCTGCGTACTTTAAATTTCACTGACGCCTTTTTACCTTATCCGAAGACGTGATGTTTCTTTCTGCCGCTTCACCATCTTTTCGTTATCTCTATGTGCGAAATACTGCCACCCCGCACGAGGTAACGAGAGAGCACACAGGTCGAGATTTATCAACATAAGAAAAATAATGTCTTCGATTTTACTTTAACAAATAAATGATAATAAACGTTCAATTTTGTACTAACGTCATTGTGTGATGGGAGCTGTATAACATGCTTCAGCCGAGTCTTATTAGCACTTACACTGGATTAACGGTGGAGATTTTACCTAAGGAGACGACGAGTGTGCCGAGTTTGAGTGTGAAGCTTTATTAAGGATTAGCGACTACTTATGAGCCAACTGTCCAACCCTAAATTGACGGATATTAAGATTTTGACGTTGGGGTATAACAATGTTCTTGCGTACCGGTGACAGGGAACTAATCCTCGTGTAGTTTCAAGCATAATATGTATAAGTCTCTTCAGTATCTCAGATTTCAAATTCAGGTAGTTCTATAAATAATTTCAGTTCTACAGAGTCATGAATACATTGTAATATTACAATCACATGTTCAAATTGTATAATTAATTCCAAGTATGATGTCTCAAAAGTTCATATGTGTAGGTTCATATGTATCATTTCAGTATATCAGATTTCACATTCCGATTGTTCTGTAAATAATTTTAGTTCTGCAGTAATATGTCATGAATATAATATTACAATCATATTTTAAATTTGTATAATTAATTCCAAGTATGATGTCTGAAAAGTTCATATGTGTAGGTTCATATGTGTCATTTCGGTATATCAGATTTCACATTCAAATTGTTCTGTACATAATTTCAGTTCTACAGTGTCATGGATATAATATTACAATCACGTGTTAAAATTGTATAATTAATTCCATGTATGATGTCTGAAAAGTTCATATGTGTAGGTTCACATGTATCATTTCAGTATATCAGATTTCACATTCCGATTGCTCTGTAAATAATTTCAGTTTTGCAATAATATGTCATGAATATAATGTTACAATCACGTGTTAAAATTGTATAATTAATTCCAAGTATGATGTCTGAAAAGTTCATATGTGTAGGTTCACATGTATCATTTCAGTATATCAGATTTCACATTCCGATTGCTCTGTAAATAATTTCAGTTCTACAATAATATATTACGAATATAATATTATAATCACGTGTCAAAATGACATAAACACTATTAGTAATTATATAGTTTACAACTGTTTATGTCCTTCGTTTACCCAAACCAGCAGCAGTCAACCTAACCTAACCAGCAATCCAGATTACCCCATAGTAATTAACGAACAAGAATACCAATAGTCAATCAGTAAATACATTTAAGCTGTGACGACAAAATTTCGATAATGATACAATTTCTCTGCAACGAACTGAAAGGCAGAAGAGTCCATTTTTCTTGTAACGGCAATAGACTGAATGAAGATGAAACTGGTGTCCACATCCAATTGTTCTTGCAGTTCTTAGTATGATTACTAAAGTTTGAAACTTCCTTTTGCTAGAACTCACGAAGGACCTATCCTATTTGCGTGTTGCCTTTCGTCTGGAGAACAATAGCGGAGTAAAGTAGAGGGAGAGGACTAGAAACTAGCCAAAGAGCATCCGGTTCCGGAGCTGCCAATGGCCCATTCTTTCAGTTCCTGCCCACGTGTCTATGGCGGCCATGAGTTATAATGCGTGACCCCTTAATTGGAGGAAAGGGATGATTCTTCACTTTTACGAAGAACACCCTAGACAGATGATCAACCGAAATGGAACAATTTATTAGCGCGTCATTGTTCGTATTCCGATTGTTGTTATTGGTAATGCGAGTTTCGCGTTGGTTATTGTTGAAATTTTATCTTTGATGAACCTCGTTTATGGAAGCTTTAATGATTCCAATCGAGCCACGTGTCATCGGGAATTTAATTTGTTGAATAGGAATACAATTGCGAAGTATCATTGTTAGCGATTGTTATGTTCTGAATGCGTTGTGCGATATACTCTCGGTTTTTGTTTGACCGATATTGAATTGAACAGCGATTTTTATTGATAATAAAAATATTTCGTGTGCGGAAGACAGTATTTATCTTGCATTCGATGATGTATATTTACTGTCACATAAATTCACTCGTTCTTTTTTTCAATTTTATTTATATTTGAGGAACTTAAATGAACATGATGTTTAAATAATACTGATAGAAATAATTCATAACTCTTAGTAATCTTTCATATGATTTTTACAGTGATTAAATAATGATAACGTTACGAAAGATATTCTGCATAAAAGAAAAATACAATAATTTACTATTCTAGAGTCATTCGTTTAAAAAATCGCTAAAAGTGAAGAGCTTTCACAATTTGATCAAAAATTTAATTGAAGTTTACTCGACAGTTCAGTTACATTTTATTTCATTTATTCATTAAACGTTATTTAACAATTTAATTAAATTTTACTGGGTAAAAAATTTTTGCTTCAATAATTCAATTACGTTTTACTCGACGATTTAATTCAATTTTGTCAAAAAATTTAATCAAATTCTATTCGATAGTTAGGCTTCATGCAGTGATTTAATCAAATTTTATTAAACGACTTAATCAAATTTTATTTAACAATTTAATTCAATTTTATTTAATGATTTAATCAAATTTCACTCAACAATTTAATTCAATTTTATTTAATGGTTTAATCAAATTTGACTCGACAATTTAATTCAATTTTATTTGATGATTTAATCAGATTTTGTTCAATAGTTTAATTCACGAATGCAATTAAATGTTATTCGACAATTTAATTAAAATTAATTCAGCAACGTAAAACATTGAATACTGTATTTTCACTGTTACTTCATGAAAATAAAATTGAAACTCATACTAAAAATAATTGTTCAATTGAAATTTATTAGAATATAATGTCTCCGTATATTGCACGGTTTTTTAGCAAAATACCCAGTGCATAGCTTTACAAGAAACTCACGAAAGTTCCTCGGATTCTGCATCAAGTATGTAGCATGAACAATTGCTGTGGTGTTGGTATTCTGGAGCTTGCAAGCTCAACATTTTACACTTCCTACGGACCGATGATGGAACGAAATAGTTTCTCTGACGTGCGTGTTCCACATTGTGGCATGATCGCTTCGATTTCGCAATTTCGTTTTTTTTCGTACAGAATTCGAACATCCCTTTCAAACTGTTCACACCGATACAAGAAATTACGATTCAATGGTAACTGTGGTTGATACATTGCACGGAAAGAATTCCATGCAACGGGACTATTATGACTGTGTTGGATGAAACAAGTGTCGGACAATGGAAACTGTGGAAAATGGAGAATTAAAAGAAATAGAAAGATTTGGTAACTTTGAGTACAGGGACGATCTGGTTGATGGTACAATAACGATGAATACATTATTTTTTGTTGTATTAGTTTGAGGTGTTTGATGTGATTTTAGAAATGTAGAATTATAGGAATTTAGAAGGAGAGAAATTTATAAGGACAAAAATTGACAATTTAAAATTTACAATTACAGAAATATAGTATTACAAAAATTTAGTGCTATAAAAATTTACAATGACAAAAATTGACAATTTAAAATTTACAATTACAGAAATATAGTCTTACAAAAATTTAGTACTATAAAAATTTATAAGGATAAAAATTGACAATTTAAAATTTACAATTACAGAAATTTAGTATTACAAAAATTTAGTACAATAATAATTTACAATGATAAAAATTTACAATTTAAAACTTGCAATTACAGAAATTAAAAATTGTAGAAATATAGAATTATAAAAATTTGGAATAACAAAACCTTGAAACTAGAAATTTAGAAATCCAGAATTATTGCAATCACGAAAATTTGAAGACTGAAAAATATCGAGTCGTTGAAATTAAAAAACAAACTAAGAAAATTTAAAAATTCAAAAATTTAAGAATTTGCCAAAATAATTTAAAAAGTACAAAACTAAATTCACAACTGACATCTTGTAATACACTTTCTCCATTTAACCAAACACTACATTTATAACAAACATTTATAACTACACATTTATAACTACATTAATAACAAACATTCAAAGAACCTTCACTCAACACAGCAAAGACAATTAAATTTTAATACAGAAAACGTAGATACTCGATTGAAGCAAAAGGTTATGTTCGCAAGGTGTTTGTAAGACATTTAATTAAGCTTTACAACAGAGCTTTCGTTGAGAACACAGTGAATCAAGATAATAAAGTAAGACAATGGAACTCATAATGTCTCTTCATTAATTACGAAATACAGTGAAATATTTTTTAAACTAAATATTAATGTCAACTTCTGATAAATAACGAAATATTCCGTAATGGAGAGCTACTTTATACTGTTGACGCAAAATCATACCACCATTTTTAAAATGACGGAGCAAATATTTACATACAGTGACATCGATTTCATGTTTGTATAAATCGCAAGCAATTTACTACAATTCTTATGTAAGAGATGCACAATTTTTCAAAACATGTTTAGTGCATCAATATGTCACTGTGAAGTGGCGCCAAATTCAAAATACGAAAACATAGCTACTCGTTTAATAGCGTTATTGTAAATTTTGTTTGTAAACTGTAAATTTGTAAATGGAAATTGATTTATAAGTTGTATTCTGAATAATATTAACAGAAAATTATATTAACAGAAGGTTCATTTTTCAGTATATTAGTAATAAAATGTAAATTGAACAAAATATTTAAGTTTTGTGAAGATACTGGTTTTATGCTGCAATAATTTATGTTTAGGTCTTTTGATATTATTGCAATAAGCATTTTGTGAGTCATATTATACTGATTACAGGTATTTATACAATTCTGATGTATTTTTAATATTCATAAATCTTTGTCTATTTTAAATATTTATACATTTTGAATTATTTGTGAAAACTGTGTCAATGATTCAACAAATACTAAATTTTCTTTTCTATGACAGAAGGTAACATGTTTATATTTTTATCAGATAAAATGGCACATAAAAAGTAAATAATATTATCTAATAATTGATGAGATCTGTATTTAATATTTTTACAATTACAGATTTTAAAAACCTCTTTCCTAATATTAAAAAATTGAAAATAAATAAATTGTGAAAACAAATTTATTTTTAGTGAATCTAACATAAATCTACCAGCTGTCAAAAAGAAAATTAACCTCCAATAATCTAACCTCTCGCATAAATAACAATTACCACCAATCCTTATTTCTCACTGCAAATATCTGACAAGTTATCTTCCTAATTTCATTCGCGTAACAAAATACCTTCAAAAATTATAATATTATCGCAATAACGTCTCTCAAAGATAGTATCGACGAAAGATAAATATTTTTATTTTCCCGAAAGGGAACGTAATGACGGAGGTTTTCTCAAGGTCTGTAAAGTTTCAGGAGAAAATTTTCCGACGAGTATTACGGTCCCTCGTTCGAGCTCAGATGAAATCAACAGGCGACGAAGAAATTAACTTTTCTAATGGCCGCGTACCAGTGCATCGAGGGGGGTGAGCATTCGACGAAATTGTTATCAATGTACACACTTCGTTGGAAACTTCGTGCAATCGAACAATCGTTAAAGTTAAATTGGCTTGCTAATTAATTTCTACGCGAATGTTAGCCCGATCGAAGATCGACGCCCTCGTACACATCGGACGCCCATCACTTTCGTTATTTTTAACTTAACTTGTTAATTGCTGTTGCGCTACCACAATTCTACTACACGTAGTTATTATAATAATTATTTGTAACATTGTTGGTGTTTGTAATGTTGTAAGTTTAAAATAAATTCAAAATAAATTGTAAGTTTAAATTTGTTTCGTGACTTTGTTTTACCGCTAGAGGCGCTGACTGTACATTAAAGAACGCCATTTTATTTCATTAATCTTTCTTGCATATACTTAGGTTTCTCGTACAATAAGGTTATTGAAATGACCACGACTAAATTTTTAGAAAGAATGAAAACGACTCGATTTATGTTTTTCTGCTATTTACCTAAAAAATATAGAAATTTGTAGAAGAGTGTAAAAATGAAAAATAACAGAAATTTCTGTATAACTTGTAAGAAGTCCAAAGTTCCAAAAATTGCTAAAATTATATTAAAAGCACTTAAAGTATAAATTGTCTAACACAGAATTTCCCTCAATGAAAATAGACAAAACTAAAACAATAGACAAAACTGGCCCAGTTTCCCAGCTTCCCAGTTTCCCATTTTCCAATTTTTCAATTTTCCCATTTCCCAATTTTCCAATCCCACACTTTTCCCATTTCCAAATTTGCAAATTATCCAATTTCTCAATTTTCCAAGTTTAAAACAAAAAAATAGACAAAACGTGAAAAGTTTGGTTACGTCATAAATATGAAAGCACTAAAAAGATTTGCAGAAATATTTTCTGAAATTTTATTAAAGTTATTTACAAGATAAATTCTCCGACACAAAGAATTTACAAACAGAATATTTTCATCGGTATATTGTTATGTTAATTTTAAATCAATTCATCGCTTCTATATTATTTTCCTCTGAAAAAGGTTGTAAAAAGCTATCAGAAATATTTCTCTCATTTTCCGATATTCTGTGCAACGATGTATTAACGACATCGATGTTATAACGAAGCCAAATCAAATTTCACGCTGTTTAGCACGACTCGTACTTTCTAAGTGGATTTAAAATAGCTACATTCAATGCTGTAGATTCATTCATTACATTTAAACGACTCGTCGAATCGATGAACCTGAAATCTTCATGAAAATATCTGCTCCTTAATACGATTTTATTGCGAAAGTCAAACTCGAAATTGGGACATTGGTCGATATCGAGGATCAACCAATCTCAATTATACTCTATTATGATTGTTAACTGTACAACTTTTATTGTTGGATATTATTTATGAGGTGTATGTGATCTATAACGAAAATGCACATATGTGCACGTATGTACATATGTGGACAATTTCATATCTTTTAGTTTTAGTTGCTAGAAAATATAATTACATGGACATAAAGTAGAATGATTCATAAAAAATTCAGGGACATCACTTTTGTGAATATGTTTGTTTACATAAAATTTTATCTGCAAATGGTTTTACATGTGTGCATATATGCACGTGTATGTAGATTCATATGTAGACAGATAGATGAACAGATAGGTAGATGAATAGGTAGATAAATAGAGAGATAGGTCATACATACATGCATGAGTACATACACACACACACACACACACATACATACACACACATGTGTATCTACATATGAACATAAATATTTTACAATGTTCACAAGTACCTCATCATTAATAATTTCTACACATATTTTCCGTTGTAATAAACAATAATGAAACTCGTATAAATAAATAAATTCCCCAAATTAAGGAAAATGAAAAAATTCATTAATTGCACAAGATATTATGACTAAAATATTATGGGAAATCTTGGCGTTAAGCTTCGAAGCAACATAGAATCAATCTTACCGCAATCTGAAAACCGATGCAAACTTTCCTAATCGCTAACAACTTGCCGAACAATCAATAACTCGTTATAATCTATATCCAGTTACTATTTGCTGCCTTCATTAACTAGTTTTGTTCAGCATCGAACTACGCGCCCAGACTTCTTAATCTTTATTACTTTGTATATTCTGATTTAATCAATCAGAAGATGGGATTTCAGGGATTGGGGATTTGTAAATGTGGATACTTGGAGATTTATGAGATTTATGAGATTTAGAGAGTTAGAGATTTGAGAACTAGAAAATTTCTCAAGTTTCCCATTTTCCTATTCTCCAATTTTTCAATTTTCCCATTTTCCAATCTCCCACCTTCCTCGTTCGCAAATTTCTAAATTTCCAAATTATCCAATTTCTCAATTTCCCAATTTCCCAATTTCCCAGTTTCCCATTTTCCAATTTTTCAATTTTTCAATTTTTCGATTTTTCAATTTTTCAATTTTTCAATTTTTCAATTTTTCAATTTTTCAATTTTTCAATTTTCCCAATTCCTAACTTTCCAATTCCACACTTTTCCCGTTTCCAAATTTTCAAATTTCCAAATTATCCAATTTCTCAATTTGTCAATTTCCCAATTTGCCAAGTTTTCCATTTTCCCATTTCCCAATTTTCCAATCTCCCACTTCCCCCATTTCCAAATTTCCAGATTTCCAAATTATCCAATTTCCCAAGTTTCCCATTTTCCTATTTTCCAACTTCCCACTTCACAATTTAGGAATTTTAATATGTAAAAACTTAATGAAATTTAGACTAGAAATGTAGAAACTTAAGGATTTGAAAATTTGTAAATTTTTGAATTTGAAAATTTGAAAATTGCAACATTCAAACATCAGAAAGTACAAAAATTTGTAACCTAAATAATTTAATATTTAAAATTGAAAAAACTTGACTATTCAAATATCAGAAAATATAAGAACCAAAAAGTCAACAAATTTAAAATTATAAACCTTGAAAAATAACAAAGAAGCCAAAACTATAAAACTTGTCAAATATCCATCCTCATTCAAATCCTCCACCGTTGATTGCAATCCATAAAAAAATTGCATCAATCCCCTACCAATAAAACGAAAGATAAGCAATGACTATGATTGGATTAAAAGGACATATGCTAACTTCCAAGCCGGTCTTCCTGTACGTATGCAGGATTTTATGAGCATCGTACAAGAACCTGGTCCACTCAAGCACGCGTCTCTATTTACATAACAGAAACGCGTGGTATAATGGAAATTGCCCTGCATTATATAACACTGCATACCTTGGTCATTTGTACACAACAGCCACAACTCTCAGAGAAGGAGAAAGGAATTTCTCTCATTCGCATGGTCGCGAGTAATTAACGGACCTGCTCGTGACATGAAGTTTGAAATCGTTGCTGACTATCCTTATGTATCGTACCGTTGTACGTGCCATTGTTTCAATGCTTTAGATCTTTGTTATTCGTTTATTGTCACGGAATTAAAGCTACGGTGAATTTTTTTGGTGCTACTTTTGGAGACTTTGTTAGGGTACGATTGTTAGGGTGTGATATGTTTAGAATGGAGTCGGAAGTGATGTATAGTTTTGTGTTAGGAGTAATTTAGTACTTTCCGATTTTGCAATTTTTTCATTTTTCAATTTTCTAATTTTCCTGTTCTACAATTTTCCAAGTTTCCAAGTTTCCAAGTTTTTAAATTCTCAAGTTCTCTAGTTCTTAAGTTTCCAAGTTCTCAAATTTCCAAGTTATCAAATTTTCAGGTTCTCAAATTTCCAAGTTATCAATTTTCCAGGTTCTTAAATTTCGAACTTCTCAAGTTTCCAAGTTCTCAAAATTCCAAGTTCTTAAATTTCCAAGTTCTCAAGTTTCCAAGTTCTCAAATTTCCAAGTTCTCAAGTTCCCAAGTTCTCAAATTTCCAAGTTCTCAAGTTTCCAAGTTCTCAAATTTCCAAGTTATCAAATTTCCAGGTTCTCAAGTTTCCAATTTCCCCATTTCTTCATTTCTCAATTTCCCATTTCCCTATTTCCTACTTTCTACTTTCCTCACTTCCTCATTTTCCCATTTTCCTATTGCCAAATTTCCCATATCCCATTTCCCTATTTCCCACGTACAATTTTCCCCAGTTTCTCATTTCCTCTTCTCCTATTTCCCAATTTCCCATATCCCACTTTCCATTTTCCTTAATTTCCTAGTTCCCACTTTCTGCTTTCCCCAATTTCCTAAGCCCCAGTTTTTCTAATTTCCTATTTCCGACTTTCTACTTTCTCCAATTCCATATTTCCCACTTTCCATTTTCCTTAATTTCCTATTTCCAACTTTTCACTTTCTCCGGCTTTTCACTTCGTCCTTTTTCTCTTCCCCAAAGAAATGAGTAACAAATACACCTAAATCAGTATAAAGACATCAGCGTAAAGACAGAATAAATAACAAACACACCTAAATCAGTATAAAGACATCAATATAAAGACAGTATAAATAACAAATATACCTAAATCAGTGTAAAGACATCAATATAAAGACAGTATAAATAACAAATACACCTAAATCAGTAAACCTAATTCTACAGAACGGTCCATAGGTAGTCGTTGAAGGATTCCATAAAATTTTTGAAATAAATAAATAACAAGTACACCTAAATTGGTATTTCCTAGTTCTACAGAACGGTCCATAGGTAGTCGCTGAAGGATTCCGTAAAATTCTTGAAATAAATAAATAACAAATACACCTAAATCAGTATAAAGGCATCAGTATAAAGACAGAATAAATAACAAATACACCTAAATCAGTATAAAAACATCAATATAAAGACAGTATAAGTAACAAATACACCTAAATCAGTATAAAGACATCAATATAAAGACAGTATAAATAACAAATATACCTAAATCAGTGTAAAGACATCAATATAAAGACAGTATAAATAACAAATATACCTAAATCAGTGTAAAGACATCAATATAAAGACAGTATAAATAACAAATATACCTAAATCAGTGTAAAGACATCAATATAAAGACAGTATAAATAACAAATATACCTAAATCAGTGTAAAGACATCAATATAAAGACAGTATAAATAACAAATATACCTAAATCAGTGTAAAGACATCAATATAAAGACAGTATAAATAACAAATATACCTAATAGTACACCTAAATTACTATTTTCTAGGTTTGCAGAACGCTTCATAGGTAGCCGCTGAAGGATTCTGTAAAATTTTTGAAGTAACTAAGTAACAAGTAGTCCTAAATTGGTATTTTCTAGTTCTACAGAACGGTGCACAGGCACTCGCTGAAGGATTCCGTAGAATTTTTAAAATAAATAAAAAACAAGTACACCTTGATTGGTATATTCTAGTTCTACAGAAAGGTCCATAGATAGTCGTTGATGGATTCCATAAAATTTTCAAAAGACCCCAAGTAAACAGTGATATTACTACTCTATTAAAACCTTTATTACACAACACCATTTCACTCTCTTTATCCAAAGCATGTTATTTATCGAACACATGAGTCTACATGACACATACAGCTAGATATATGCAAAATTGCACGTCACAAGAAGATACATTTATCAACACCGTTTTGAATGCAAACATTTGTTGTCTTTGTTGAACACCGTATGCAACACCTGACACATGTCCACGTTATATAAACATTAATCATATATCTGAAACGACGTTGACAAAACAAATTAAGTTTGACTAGAGAGGAGAATTTTGTCAGAAAGAATAAATCCGTGTACAGAAAAGTATTCCGTATATCACATTTCTATACGTTCCGTTTTAATTACATCTTCTTCGTTCTTTATGCTTCTGACGTCCACTTAGACCTATCTTCTTCTCTTTCAATTTCATTCTGCTTGATAAATGCGGAATATTAATTTGGGGGACTATATCCGACTCTGATGGCATTTTATCGTACAATTATAATTCTGAGGGTTTTATAATCGCGGTTTGAATTATGCTTGTAGGTAGGGGATTGGGGAGTTCATTGTTTGGACGGGATTTTGGACAAATTTTTAAATATTCAGGTTTGGATTATAGATTTTTTAATTTGTAGATTGTTGAGGTGAAATTATGGAGTTTGATTGAAAATTGAAATTTTTGAATTTGTAGATTTTTTAGTTCTTAGATTTAGAAATTCCTGTGTTCTCAAGTTTCCAAAGTACCAAATTTTCAAATTCCTTAATTTTCAAATTCTCAAATTTCCAAATTCTCAAGCTTCCAAATTCTGAAATTTCCAAATTCTCAAGCTTCCAAATTCTGAAATTTCCAAATTCTCAAGCTTCCAAATTCTCAAATTTCCAAATCCTCAAGCTTTCAAATTCTCAAATTTCCAAATTCTCAAGCTTCCAAATTATCAAGCTTCCAAATTCTCAAGCTTCCAAATTCTGAAATTTCCAAATTCTCAAGCTTCCAAATTCTGAAATTTCCAAATTCTCAAGCTTCCAAATTCTGAAATTTCCAAATTCTCAAGCTTCCAAATTCTGAAATTTCCAAATTCTCAAGCTTCCAAATTCTGAAATTTCCAAATTCTCAAGCTTCCAAATTCTGAAATTTCCAAATTCTCAAGCTTCCAAATTCTGAAATTTCCAAATTCTCAAGCTTCCAAATTCTGAAATTTCCAAATTCTCAAGCTTCCAAATTCTCAAATTTCCAAATTCTCAAGCTTCCAAATTATCAAGCTTCCAAATTCTCAAATTTCCAAATTCTCAAGCTTCCAAATTATCAAGCTTCCAAATTCTCAAGTTTCCAAATTCTCAAGCTTCCATTTTTTCAAATTTCCAAATTCTCAAATTTCCAAATTTTCAAGCTTTCAAATTCCCTAATTTCCAAATTTTCAAATTTCCAAATTCTTAAATTCCCAAATTGTCAAATTTCCAATTTGCTAAATTCCTAAATTTTCAAATTCTCAAATCCTAACTTTCCAAATTTGCACTTCGAAAATTCCTAAATTTTCTAAATTTCCATATTCCCAAATCCCAATATCCTCCAATTCCCTTATTTGTAAATTCCCACATTTCGAATTTTTCTAGATTTTTCACATTTTCCCAATTTTCCCATTTTTCCCATTTTCCCAATTTTTCAAGTTTTTCCATTTTTCCCAATTTTCCCAATAGTCACAGTTTTCCCAATTTTCTAAATTTTCTACAACTCCCAATTTCCAAGTCCCTCAATCAGAAATTTCCACAATCCTAAATTTTCTAAATTCCTAATTCTTTAATTCTCGACATTACAATTTTTTCAAATTCCCATATTCTACAGCCTCTAGTTTCCAAATCCTAACTCAATAAATTTCCCAATACCCAATTTGCAAATTTCTCAATCTCCAAGTTCTCAAACGTCTCAACTTCTAAAATTTCCAAATTTCTCAAATTCTAATTTCCTAATTCACAAGCTTCGAATTCTCCTCAGACCTGTAACTTCTCAAATTTTATCAAGTAATTATTGTTATATTATAGTGTTATATAATAGTGATATTTTTTTTATCAAATAAAAAACAAATTAAAATTTTAAAAAATTCTAACCATTCCTTCTCAATACAAAGTTCCAAATAAAACTTGCAAATCAATTGTCAAAAATTGCCATTGAAAAAATTATGAAAAATGAAAGTATTCCATACAGGACAAACACTAAAAACTTAATTGTTATTTACAAAATTTAATTTAATAGTCGAATACTCGTAGAATAACTTTGCGACGGTATTTGCTTAATTTATGAAGCGATAACTACAGTATTTATTTAACGGAGCTTGAACGGCCATTAACGATTGACTTTGACTGTTAAAACCTTCGGCACAGAAATAAATTGCAGCCCATGCTAATCTCTCAATCTGTTATATTTAAGCGGAATTGGGACAAATTTCGGTAGAACTGCTAATTTAAGAGTTTAAACGGAGGGAAATGGATAAATTGAAATGTACATTCAAAGACCTCGCAATTTGCAATTTTTTCCGTGATCCTTCAAAGCGATTTCTATGAAAACGATCACGACCTGTATAACAATCCACGATACGACAATGACTTTTTTTGGAAATACGAGCCATTCCGTAACTGCTCATTATTTCACTGTTATTGTACGCGTTTTGTCAAATGTTTATTCAAAACTGTCCGCGGAAAAATCATTCACACGTTAACTCGTTAAAATGGAACAAAAAAGTATTAATACAGTATGCAATAATAAGAGTTATTAAAACTATTGATTAAGTAATTATTGTAGCGAATACGATTATGAAGTATTTGAATATATTATACGCTGGATCCATTATTGAAAATCCATTAACAATTTTTCAGTGAAAAATTGCAGTTTGAGGTTTTTGTGTTAATTGCTGCAGAAAGAGCTGCAGAAATATTTTGCTAATTTACAGACATTTTTATTGTTGCATTTTAAAATAATTTTCCACAATTCTCTTTGGAATAATTTTACAAAATAATTGTTTGACACAATTTTCCAAAGTACCACTTTAAAATAATGTTCAAAATGTATTCAATTTTTTAAAAAATATTTTATTTAAGGAATATTGAAATTTAGTTTTTAAAAAATGTAAAAAGCATGTTGGGTTTTCATGTCTCATTTTTAAACATTTTTTCACAATTAGTTTTTGAAGCAATTTTTCAAAATAATTGTTTGACACAATTTGCCAAAGTAGCTCTTTAAAATAATGTTCAAACTTTGTTTAATTTTTTAAAAAATATTTTATTTAAAGAATATTGAAATTTAGTTTTTAAAAAATGTAAAAAGCATGTTGGGTTTTCATGTCTCATTTTTAAACATTTTTTCACAATTAGTTTTTGAAGCAATTTTTCAAAATAACTGTTTAATACAATTTTCCAAAGTAACACTTTAAAATAATGTTCAAAAATTTAATTTTGTAAAAATATTTTATTTGAAGAGTATTGAAAGTACCAAACAGACATTTAACAACATTTACATTTAATTTATAAAAAATCTAAAAAGTTGAATTTTCATAAAATTTAAAAATATCTCCACACAACAATATTTCATATAATTTTAACGAAGAGTAAAATTTGAAACCCACAGGGATTTAATTTCCTCAGATGACAACGTGACTCACAGAAAACGTTCTTGTGTCTCATATTCCTATAACGTGCAATTTTAATGTTCTTCAACGTTCATACAATTAATCAGAACCAGTCAAATGATTTTCTGAATACAATTTCGCGAGAAGCTGAGATTGAACGCCTTTAGGAAAGTTCTGAGTGCTAAATTGAATTTCCATTTGCATGAACGCGTACGTATTATAATATTTGCGATTGCGGAGACTTGTACTGTTGAAAGGATCTTAATGTTATCATTTACGAAACAGATATGAAACTTAACAGCGATGGAATACTGTGCTGCAATATTGTTTTAACCGATATTTCTGTTTCTAGCGTGCTACGTCACACTTCATAACCTAACGTTCGTACTGTACCGTATAATCTTCGTATACATTCAATTTGAAATTTTAATTTTTTATTTTGCAATCTACGTTTTCTTGTGGAGGTTTGTTGCGTTTTGCTTAGTTTTTATATTTGAGGTCTTTTAGGATTTTGTTAAATAAGTCAAGTATTGGGGTTTTTAAGTTTGAAAATAGGTTTAGTGAGTTATGAAGGTTCTAATAGATAAACTTTGAATTTTCCATATTTTTCAATTTTTAATCACTCAGTTTCTTTTGTTTTCCTATTTTCCTATTTTCTATTTTTCCCACTTTCTTATTTTCCCTCTGCCTATTTCCCAATTTCCCAATTTCCCAGTTTCCCAACTTCCCAATTTTCCAATTTCCCAATTTCCCAATTTTCCCATTTCCCATTTTCCAGTTTCTCATTTTCTACTTTTTCCCTTTTCCTATTTCCCATTTTCCACTTTCCCGAGTTTCTCATTTTTCCCTTTTCCTGTTTCCCATTTTCCACTTCTCCCACTTTCTCATTTTTCCCTTTTCCTATTTTCTAAATTTCCACATCTCATTTCCCTATGTCTAACTTTCCACTTTCACCACTTTCCCTCTATCCCATGTTCCCATTTTCTTAGCTTCTCAATTTTCCCTTTATGATTTTTCCATTTCCCCACTTTCCTATTTTCCATTTTCCCATTTCTCAATTTCTTAACTTCCCCTTCTTCATTTTCCCATTTCCCTATTTTGCACTTTATCACTTTCCATTTTCCTATTTTTCCACCTCTAACCTTCTCATTTTCCTCTCTCCCCAATTTCTCAACATCAAAATTCCCAAACTCTCCAATTACCACCCTTCTCACTACATCCTCATCATCCCAATCTCTAAACTTGCCACTTCAAAGTTTCACTTCCCAAATTTCCCACTTTCCCAACAATCCAATTCTCGCATTTCCCAATTCAAAATTGAATTAGACAAACATTTTCATTGTTTGTCAGTGAATTTGCATGGAGAATTTTTGAGAATGAACAATTTTAACATTGTCCAAACATTTTCATTGTTTGGACAATTTTGACATTGCATAAACGTTTTCAATGTTTGGACAATTTTGACATTGGACAAACATTTTCATTCTCAATGAACTTTTCATTGAACTTTTCATTGTCATTATTTCAAAGAAAATGTCTGCCTAATGTCAAAATTGTCCAAAATTGTCCACACAATGAAAATGTTTATCAAATATCAAATTTGTCCATTGTCAAAAGTTTTTCAATACAAATCTACTTCATCATACCTCTTATCGTAGTTATTAACACGAATGTCCATAACATTACCTCGCGTTGCAGACCGTAATGAAATGCACCTAAATGAGCAGACATACTGAGCAGAATAAAACGTGATTATGACACCGTGACATGCCTTCTGTAGCGAATTGATCGTGACAGGTTATCACATTCAGGAGGCAACTTATTACCACATATGTATCGATACGTGTACACGCGTCCACCTAGCCACATCCTTGACTCCGTATCATTTTGACAGAAATATTATTACAGTCAGTCACCAGTCGTCTGTCTATCACAGACCGCTGATTCTCTGGAGGGTTGTCCTCCTCTGGAGAAATCGGAGGCAATTCCGGAGATCGACGCAGCACTAACCGTGCGAAACCTTCATTTTTTTCCCTTAGCTGTTTCGAGATAACGAGGTGAAGCGATGATTGCAGACTACCCTATTAAAATTCTTTATCTTTTAACAGTACTTGTCACGTTTTGAAGCTTTCGAGTTCATTTGAACTTTACTGTATATACATTGGATTAAATGTAGCTTTAACTACTTGGTTTATATCGAGTCAGAGAATGTGACGCACCGTGCACATATGTCACATATGATATACCTAAATCATTCTTGCATAAAGGTCGAGTGTTGAACTCGATACCAATTGTCATTTGTATAATTGAAGATCTGTAAATCCATAGAAATTAAATTAAATGCATCTTCAACTCCTTGGTTTATGACATCGAGTCAGAGAATGTGATGCACCGTGCACATATGTCACATATGATATACCTAAATCATTCTTGCATAAAGGTCAAGTGTTAAATTCGATACCAATTGCAGTTTGTATAATTGAAGACCTCTAAATCCAGAACATACCTTATATTTTATTTACTTATTTATTATTACTGCAGTAATAATATAAAAATTGAATTAAATGCATCTCTATCTCCTTGGTTTATGACATCGAGTCAGAGAATGTGACGCACCGTACACATATGTCACATATGATATACCTAAATCATTCTTGCATAAAGGTCAAGTGTTAAATTCGATACCAATTGCAGTTTGTATAATTGAAGACCTCTAAATCCAGAACATACCTTATATTTTATTTACTTATTTATTATTACTGCAGTAATAATTAGCTACCTGGCGCAACTGCTGAGGAACTTGTAGGTTAAGGGGTTAATGGCAGGGTGCATACATGTACATACAGATATGTGTAGTTGAGTTTATTTTTAAGGTAGGCAAGTTTCTTTGGAAAATATAAAGGTACTGATGGTTATACATGAAAGATACTGATTATGCTTGATTATACATTTTTGTAAGGGGTCTGTAGTGAAAATTAAATTCATACTTGGGCGATGATTTGGATTAACGGTATTTTATACGTGTTTGTTTTGAAATTATTTTTAGATGAATATATTACAGTTTGCACTGTAGTAAATTTGAGTGATACTGACAATACTGGGATAAACAATTAATAGTGGTAGGTGACTTAACCTAAATATGGGCGAAGAATTTGTAGGTTAGGTATCATTGCTAATTTTTGATCCTCAGCTAGTCAGTACCAGTTCAGCTTTAAATACTCAACAAAGTCAACAAGGTTTTTGTTTTAGTATCGATGAAAATTCCTTAACAACTGCAATTTAAAAATTAATATTGAATACGTATTTATTTTACTAAAGGAGTATGCCTCAGAAAAATTTCGATCCATGCAATTATTCACGCTATTTTAAAATTTCAACAATTGTAACTCTGACGCTTTTGAAAATGAAACTAACAGAAATATTTTTATATACCTCTAATAAAATTCAATTCCTTTAATTTTCAAGGAATTTTATTATGTTTATGGAAATATAAGTGCTGCAATAATATGAATATAGAAAATGCGATCAAAATGAATCAAAAATGTTTAAATGATAAACTCAGCTATTTTGGTTTCGAATATTTGCACATATCTACGAATGTAATCCCGGAAAACTTCAAAATTTGAAAAATTGACGTTGCTACGAACGGTTAACCGAACGCAATTCAGGCATCCAACTGACAAAAAAGATTACACAGCTTTTCATCATTGCTGACATTGTTTGAAACCATTTAACCTTTAGAGAACGGCAGGCTTTTTCCTGAGTTTTCACGTGATGAAGTCACAATTTTGATATATGCGTTACCGTGTTATATTACGAAATATGAAAGATCATGGCGCTTGAAAATAGGTTTCCGGGCCATTAGATTAATAAAGATGAAATGGTTATACGGAATCTTCGTATGATTATAAATATCGGGAAATTTATTATTCGCGTAAGTGAGAAAAATTGCGATATAGTAAATGATATGGGAAAACTTTTGCGGGTGATGGAAATGAAGTAACAAGGCTGGGTCAAGATATGAAGGTTAGATTATACAAATTGTGTACAATGTGACATTTTTAATTATGAAAGACAGATGAAGAATATATTAATTGAGGTATGCATTAATTGTCAAATAATTTTGATAATTTTAAATTATGAAACATGTTTAGTCCTAGAGTAGCAAGAGTTCCATCTCAAGTGTGATAATAGTTGACTTTGTAGGATAAATTACAATATTAAATTTGAATTTGAGGATTTGAAACATGTATGTTTACATATATGATATTTTATACTTTTTCACATTCTCTGAAAATTAAACAAAAAATTTTTCGAAATTAAAATATTAAACCCATTAACCTCTCAAGTATTAAATACTAGAATTGTAAAATATTATAGTTTCTATATATAGACACTATAAAATATGAATATGTACTAATGTGTAACATGTGTGACAAACGACATATGTGATACCTGTGTCATAACTAATACCTGCACATATTAACTGGGGTCAGTAAGAAATTCAATTTTGCAATTTTAAATAACTTTTTAAGAACTGAAAATATACTATAAAATATGAATATGTACTAATGTGTGACATGTGTGACAAACGACATATGTGATACCTGTGTCATAACTAATACCTGCACATGTTAACTGGGGTCAGTAAGAAATTCAATTTTGCAATTTTAAATAATATTTTAAGAACTGAAAATAGACTATAAAATATGAATATGTACTAATGTGTGACATGTATGACAAACGACATATGTGACACCTGTGTCATAATTAACGCTTGCAAATATTAACTCGAGGTAAATTATAATATAATTTATAGTGACTACAATTGTACAATGCTCTCAAAATATACAAAGCAGTAAGAAGTTCCATTTTGCAATTTTAAACAATTTTTTAATAACATATGTGACATGTGTGACAAATAAAATATACCACATTTTTGTTATAACTAACGCAAATATTAATTAAAAGTAAATTATAATATAATTTACAGTGACTGTAGTTGTACAATGCTTTCAAAATGTACAAGGCAGTAAGAAGTTCAATTTTGCAATTTTAAACAATTTTTTAATAACAAATGTGACATGTGTGACAAATAAAATAACATTTTTGTTATAACTAACGCAAATAATAACTAAGGATAAATTATAACCTAATTTTTAAAGATTTCAACGTTTAATTAATTTCGAAATCTAAATCTAAAATAAAAGTTTTTCATAACAAAGCATTGTACAGTAACATGCAAACACAGTAACAGTACAGTCATGAAAAAAGAGCTGTTATGCACCAGTTATTCATTTTATCGTGAATTGATAATTACTTCTCGAAGTTATTGTACCACAAATGAAATGCCCGCAGGCTTGTAAACTGTGTCGCATTATTCTATTCGTGATTCGTAGCAATTTTAGGAGGTCCTTCGCGTTCAACGGTGCAGAAAGTGCTACTTCCATTGTGGAACAAAGTTATAGACTGACTTCTCGTGAATGTTTGCCTCTTTCTGTGTTCCACATACATTCTTACCTTGTTACAAAATTTTCCACTTTACTCTGCCTGAGATCGGAACCATGCTCTATTATGTTGTTAGTCAAATTCCAGTTGCTAAGAAACATTGCTTCTAAGTGTTTTCACGGATAAAAGCTTGTAATATCATTGCTTAATATTGCACTGTCTGAAATACTACTCTTATGGTCATCACAAGGTAAATTAATTATTCACAGGAAAACAAACAAAAATTAATTTAATTACTCCACTGAAAGTTTTCAAGTTTCTTATAAAATATTTATAGTATTACTTTTAAATTTTCAAATTAACACTAAAACTAGCAGAAAGGTCAAATGACCCTCTTACAAGTTTTTCATTTTAACTTACAAAATTTATTAAAACAATTTCTTTAGAGTCTTTGCTAATCTCCATGAAGGTGTAGAATGAATGTGTATATTAATTTATATTTTATCATTTATTTATTTATTTTTTAGCTTCATTTTTAATTTCAGAGTAAGCAAGTTCAAAACTCTGCATTATTTTTAATTTTTGCATTAAAAATATTATGTATTAAATGTATGTGTTAAATAGTATAATCTAATACAATAATTTGTAGAAGTAAACTTCCAATAATTTTTCGATTTGGAAATTTTACCGCACATTATTTATTAATATAACTTGGAATAATCTGCGTAGAATAATATTAATACGCAATGTGACCTACATGCGACATTTTCGAAATATTCCTGCAACGCAAAACGTGTAAAATATTACGTACATTTGTTATCCCCATTATTTTTACCAAATTGTAATATTATCGACTTTATCTTCCCCATTACTATACTAAGTTTCCGATTTAACGCCGTTTTGTCACAAATGGCGGGATTTATCAAATAGACAAAAAAAAATGTTCATTGCTTATTTATAGGTACAGTTTGCGTCATTTGTAAAATACGTAACTACGGTGTACATTCATAAATATCGCGACACAAAGTTTTAACAGCGACATGATGAATATTCATACGGCTCATCAAGCATGATTGTTCGAAACGTCATACCACTCAAAAGATATTGCAGGCTTGTTAGCCAGTGATATTTTCAATCCAGTTATCGAATAAAACCAGACACTTGCACTTTAAGGCATTATCGTAAAGAACAGTACTGCGCGAAACTCGTTCGCAACGTTAAAAGTTAATCGAACTCGTTCATCTACGAAAATGGACGACTTTGGCTATGCACCAAAAAGGGATCTGAGAAACGTGAAGGAAAAATTGTGTCGATATTTTTACATATGCAAACTGAATTGTTTATTTCGCGTTTCGTATTTTAAGTAAATGTTAAAGTAGCAGTTAAAGGTTAGGGGTTATTATCGAAATATAATAATTGGAGTTAAATTTGAGGCTGTTAGTGTTCAGGTTATGGTATTTTTTTAAGGTCAAATAACAGTGTACGTACAAATATATTTGCATATGCAGAATGAATTATTTATTTCTGCATTTTGTGTCTCAAATAATTATTAAACCTTGAGGGTTGTTGTAAAAATAATTAGAGTTAAATTTGACTCTGTCAAGGTTATGATACTTAAAGTTATATATTTTTTAATATAAAAAAATGTAATTCTTTAATAAATAAATAAAAATAAAAATGATGATATATAATAGTATTTAAATCTTAACAACTAGAAATGTGTAATGTGTATAACAATTTTACAACATAGTTGAGTATTGAAGTTATGGTACAAGATGTACAAATATTCTCTTCTATTGTTATGAAGTTTATTATAAAGTTTACTATAAAGTTTAAAAGTATAGTACCTATTCCATTTTGCTAATTCATGAACATTGAAACTCTCCCACTTTTCTAATTTAAAAACATTGTAACACTTTTCATAGTTGACAAACTACTGCATTTTTAAATGTTACAATATTCTATTTTAAAAGTATCTTAATCATTTAATTTTACGATTATTCGATTTCTCTGATATTGACAACTTGAATTTTCCGATATTTCTACGTCACAATTTACTTCATTCAGATTCCAAATATACCGTAATCAATTGTACCTTTATATCATGAATTTAACATTAGATTTAAGGACGTCATCCATGCACTTTCAAATTAAAAATAAAATACAACGATAAGTAGGTAAATGTCGAAACACAATTGTAATTTATACAATTAGTTTACATTTAAAAAATGTTAACACAGGTAACTTATTAGATTAATTTCTGTAATTTAAAAAAAAGAAATCCAAGGTACGTCATTTTAATCTAGTACTATAACAATTTTTTTCTTGCAGCAACAAAAATGAAAATCACAGTGTTTAAATACTTGAATACATAACCTCCAAATAAATAACAGAACTATGTGTATAATTACCAAACTAGTACCTAATTTAGATAAAAATATACGATCATTAAAAACATCTTAATTCCTGTAATTTAAAAATAAAAAATGCGTCATTTTAAATTGTTTAACCCCTTGACGCACCAGGTGCGTCAGTAATACTGTAACGTTAAATCAAATAAAAAAAAATTACAATATTAAGCACATTGTAGATTTTCCTTGATTGTCAAAAATAATAATTAGTATTAAATTCCAAACTCAATCATACTGCAAATAGAATTTTGGTTTTTTAAATCTGAAGTGTAATGTGCATCGAGTGTATAACCAAAATAAATTAAACCTGCTAATAATTTTCCAGAGCACCATAAAAAGTATTCAAATACGTGAGAAGCTACATAAGTGAATAAAAAGACTAAGATTTGTGTATACCTCTCAAGTATCTATTTTAGATCAGAATATATGATCGGAATACATGAATATATGAATTATTCCGTTTGAGTAGTTCACGTATCAGTGCACGTCCTTCCAGGAGCACGTGTTTGCCTAGCACCCTCATTATGTACCGAAAAATCTACGTAAAATCCCTACATTAATCATGTCACAATTCCCAAATCCGCAAGATCGCATAATAATCCTAATCCCTACTTCCAATTATCCGAATCAATCAAAGCTAAGATGGTAGCAATGATTTACCCAAAAAAAATTAATCGAAAGTGTTCTAACGGGGAGCTTTCGGAGCGCAGCGGGCAACGCGGGATTTGCATAATCATAATAAATGGTGTGCAAGGAACACGTATACAACAAATATCCTTTATTCCTTAATCCGTTTATCCGTTACGTTCTTCCATTGTTTGCTGCTATTCCGGGTTAATTCATTCGGCAAAAACCATCGCAATTTTCTATCGCGAAAACTTCTATGCCGTCAGAATTATGTAACTGACGTAGCGGCTATTACCGACGTAGTGTAACGAAAATACCTAACGAAAATGGCAATTCGCAATTTGATTGTGCGATCACTCGAATAAAAGTGTTACGCGTACGACAGTTGAAAATCGTGAAAAATTATTGAAAAATTCGGGGTCGTGCAATTAATCGCTCACCCTGTGATCGATGAAGGGCTGCGGCGATGGTCAGCGTAGTCCACAGGATTATCAGGTGTTTTGTTATTGTCATGGTCGATGTTCCCGGTTTTGTCACTATCACGCACAGCCGGAAAACGCACGCGAGACCGAGTCCAGATGCAGACTGACTTGCCGTGAGAAGTCCTGCAGGAGCAACACGACACGCATGCGTCCTGGTCCCCACGTGCCTTGTCTCTTTCGTGTCTTTACTACTTGGGACGCTTGCGATGCCACGGACGCCTCGCCTCGTTCTACTAAGATTTTGGATATTTGTCGAACTACTTGCAAAAAAAGGGTGCAGCTGCTTTTAAGAGGGTAGCTACTTCTCGAAGCGTGTTCGGAAAGTTTATAGCGCGTGGGAGGCTGCCTTTCAAATTTTAAGCGACACCAACTTTATGGGCGATACGACCATGGTGAACATTTTAAATCGGACGATAAGGTTTGCTGCTGGAAATTAATATTAACTGGGAGGAAATATTAGTGACGGGTTTTATACTTATAGTGGGTTTTTTGGGGGTTAGGAATTTTTAGAGTTTGAGGGCTTGAGATTTAGGGACTTACAAGGGAACATATCCAACTGACACACGCCGATTTTGATGAAACTTACGTGAGATATAGTTCTCAAAAAAATAATTTATGGGTTATGAGATTTATGGACTTTGATATTTATAGATTTCTGAATTTATGGAATTTGGAATTTATGGGTTTTGAGGTCTGTAGGTTTCGAAATTTGGAGATTTAGGGATTTAGGGATTTAGGGATTTGAAGATTTGGAGATTTGGAAATTTAGGGATTTAGGAATTTGGAGATTTGGACATTTAGGGATTCAGGGATATAGGAATTTGGAGATTTAGGGATTCAGGGATTCAGAGATTTAGGAATTTGGAGATTTGGAGATTTGGCGATTTGGTGATTTGGAGATTTGGGAATTTAGAGATTTGGAGATTTGGTGATTTGGGGATTTAGGGATTTGGAAATTTGGAAATTTGGAGATTTGGAAATTTGGAAATTTGGAGATTTGGTGATTTGGTGATTTGGAGATTTGGTGATTTGGGGATTTAGGGATTTGGAGATTTAGGGATTTAGGAATTTGAAAGTTTGGAGATTTGGAGATTTGGAGATTTGGAGATTTGGAGATTTGGAGATTTGGAGATTTGGAGATTTGGAGATTTGGAGATTTGGAGATTTGGAGATTTGGAGATTTGGAGATTTGGAGATTTGGAGATTTGGAGATTTGGAGATTTGGAGATTTGGAGATTTGGAGATTTGGAGATTTGGAGATTTGGAGATTTAGGGATTTGGAAATTTGGAGATTTAGGGATTTAAGAATTTGGAGATGTGGAGATTTGGACATTTGGACATTCGAACATTTGAACATTTGGTGACTTGGAGATTTGGAGATTTGGATTGATAGAAATATGGAGATTTGGAGTTTAGAAAACTTGAGAATTTAGAAAGTTGAAGATTTGGGCAGATGAAAATATGGAGCCTTCGAGTTTAGAAAATTAGAGAATATAGAAATTTGTTAATTTGGAGATTTATAGATTTGAGGATTTAGCAAAATTAAGATATGAGGATTCGATGCTAGGAAACTTAGAGGTTTGGAAATTTGTTGATTTGAAGATTTGGTGACTTGGAGATTTGAAGATTGAAAAATTTGGAGTTTTGGAGATTTGTAGAGTTAGACGTTTAAAGATTTGGAGATTTAGCTATTTGGATCTTCAGAGATTTAGAAAATTGGAACTGTAGAGTTCTGAAAATTTGGAGAATTGAAAATGTGTAGATTTAGAAGTTTGCAGATTTTAAGATTCAAAAATTTCCAACTTCCAAAGTCATAAATTGAAAAATTTTCAAATATCCAAACCCAAAATTTTTACACTTTAAAAACTTGTATTTTCAAATTTTCAAATGTTCAAATCTCCCAATGAATGTCCAAACTCTCATAATTAAAAGATATCAAGTTAACAAGCTTCCAAATTTCCAAAAATCCTAAAATCTTCAAAATTCTAAAATTACAAATATTTATATTTCCAAACACTCAGCTTTCAAATAAGTTCTCAAAATCTAAAATTTAAAAAACTCAGCCACAGAAATCTCCAAATATTCAAATCAACCCCCTAAATTTGCATAAGTACAATAAAAATTTGTCCATCCCTCAAAATTACGTGAAACGAGTAATAAAATTCGCGACTCTACTTTTTCCCTCGAAATCATTTATTAAAATTCGACAAACAGTTTTTGAATGAGGCCAACAATAAGCACCGCGGCAATCAATAATCTCTTGTCACATTTGCGGTGATTTTTCGATGGCCGTGCAATAAAATTCGAGCAGCTTTAAATCAAAACACGCGAAAAGATCGGGAATTTAGTTGTCAACTTAATATAATCATTTTATGTGGCGTGATTATAGATACAACAAGCGTAGTTCGAACGTTTTATTCGGTTGATTTAACTTTTAAATATGGAAGTTCTCTTCGGGTCTGTGTTAATTTGATACAGCGGTTCAATCGCGAGTATGAATGCATAAATTGAAAGTACGTAGACGATAAATTGCGTTGATGGTCGTGGAGAAGCAGCGGAGCTTTCATATTTATTAGTAAACTGCACATTTTTATGCATTTATAACAAAGTATGCAAAACATAATATGCTAGCGGTGTGCTTTGTGTAAAGAAACAATCAGATTGTTTAGAATATGTTAAAATGTACAGTGTATGCAAAGAGATGGTTGCATTAAGGAGGAAATGTATACGAATGTACGTACGTGTATTTACATAAGTACTTTATTTATTGCACGCGTATGCTCGTGTGCTGAATCTGAAGGGATTTAAATAATCTTTGAATCTTGCGAGTTTCTGAGAATAGCAAGACGTTTCATTTTTAATACTTTAATTTAAATTTTATTTAAACGGTTTTTAATAGTTTAAATATTTGTAATGTTTAATGGGGAACGTTGAAAAATTAATGTTTTTGTATTTGATTGAAGGTGATTCTTGCTTTAAGCTTCTACTTTTGTAATATTTGCAGAATTTGCAGATTTAGAAAATTTCCAGAATTTAACTTGAAAAAATTAGAGAATTTTTAAATTTCGGAATCTTTGAAGAATTTAGTGATATTTTAAAGTTAAAAATTTTCGAGTTTCTGTGTTTTTAAATTTCTATGTCCAAATTTCTAAATTTTGGAGATTCGAAATTTTAGTTACAGAATTTCTAAATTTTTTAATTTTAGAGATATTAAAATTTTAGTTTCCCAATTTCTAAATTTTTAAACTTTAGAGATTCTAAATTTCTAAATTTCTATATCTGAAAGTTTCTATATTTCTGTGTTTGCAAATTTCAAGATTTACAAATTATTGAATTTCTGTTTTTGAAAATTTCAAACTTTACAAATTTTTGAATTACTGTCTTTGAAAATTTCAAGATTTTCAAATATTTTAATTACGGTCTTTGAAAATTTCAAGATTTATATATTTTTGAATTTCTGTCTTTGAAAATTTCAAGATTTACAAATTTTTGAATTACTGTCTTTGAAAATTTCAAGATTTACAAATTTTTTAATTTCTGTGTTTGAAAATTTCAAGATTTACAAATTTTTTAATTTCTGTGTTTGAAAATTTCAAGATTTACAAATTTTTTAATTTCTGTGTTTGAAAATTTCAAGATTTACAAATTTTTTAATTTCTGTGTTTGAAAATTTCAAGATTTACAATTTTTTTAATTACTGTCTAAAAATTTCAAGATTTACAATTTTTCGAATTTCTGTCTGAAAATTTCAAAATTTACAAATTTTTGAATTTCTGTCTATAAAAATTTCAAGATTTACAAATTTTTTAAATTCTGTCTTTGAAAATTTCTAATAATCAAATTTCTAAATTTCAGAGTTTTTAAATTTCTATTTTATTAAGTTTCTATCTTTAAATTTCTTTTAAAGACATCAAACTAATATAAAATTTTAAAAAATGATTAGGCAACCACACAATTACAATAATTAACAAAAATAGTATATCAGTAAAATAAAAATATGCTAAAAGAACTATGTGTACATGAATGTTTGCGAATGTGGTCAAAGAAAACGAGAAAATAAAAGAACGAGGGTTGAAACAGAAAAGGAAGGAGAAAATAAAAGGAGCTGCAATAGGGCTATAAGAAGTAGATAGTGTGCAGTAAAATGATAAGTAGGTCAATAATAAAATGAAATAAGTTATGGCAATAAGGCGAATATGAATGGAATGAGAGGAAAAATAAAAGTAATGAACGGATTAGTTTAGCGGAAATAGGATAAATATAATCCGAATCCGAATTTGTCAGTTACGAGAAAATAAAAAGCACAGCGTAATATGACTCGTTAAACAGAATATCTTGCTTTGAAAGCTTTGCAAAAATAGAAAAATGCTTTTTCGTAAATGATGAACGTCGGAGTATGATAAAAAATCAATATATGGAAAATTTCGTAAATATTGGAATAAATATGTGAAAGATATAAGATATGAAATGTACAAAATATGAAAGGGGATCGATATTAACATCAACGATGAAATATGAAAAATGTACACAACGTATAAAAAAGAATCACGTAGGTTTCATAAATGTTGGCATCAAAATGTTAACAGTAGAAAATGTGGAGTATGAAACATATGTAAAAATGTGTAGATGATTTTATGAGAATCAACAGGAAAATTTGATGAATATCAACCATGAGAAAATCAATACATTTCATTTTCTCAATGAAAAAGTATGCACTATACAAAATACAAAAATACATTTCATGCACATCAACAACAAAATGTGAAAATTATATTGATATTATTATTTTAGAAAGTATATTAAAGCACATTAAACAATTTCAGAAGCAATAAAATAAGTATGAACAAATAATTTAAACAGCAACAGAATAAATATGAACAAACAAGTAAAGTAGCAATGGGTATAAGCAACTTAAGCAGCAATAAAATAAAAATGAACAAACAACTAAAACACCAATAAAATAAATATGTATAAACAGTTTAAACAGCAATAAAATAAATGTGAACAAATAATTTAAACGGCAACAAAATAAATATGAACAAACAATTAAAGTAGCAATGGGTATAAACAACTTAAGCAGCAATAGAATGAAAATGAACAAACAACCAAAACACCAATAAAATAAATATATATAAACAATTTAAGCAGTAATAAAATAAATATGAACAAATAAATTAAATAGCAATAGAATAAATATGAACAAACAAGTAAAGTAGTAATGGGTATAAACAACTTAAGCAACAATAGAATAAAAATGAACAAGCAACTAAGACACCAATAAAACAAGTATGAACAAATAATTTAAAGAGCAACAAAATAAATATAAACAAACAATTTGAATATTATACATCTTCCTGTGAATACACATTCGCAACGATTCGTAACTTGTACATCAATGCTCAGCGCAGTAGGAATAATAGAACTGCATTGAATATTCCACAAGTACTTTTACTCATTTATGTATTTCATTCAGCGAACTTAACACCGTGGAAATTACATCAGAAGTCGTTTGCGAAAAGCATTGTATTACTACTCAAAATTAGTTTGAACCATGCGCCGTTGTCACGAATAGGTGAAGTGTGGAACAAAGAAGGGGAGAAGTACGTGTTTCAGCAACGCAGCGGCAGCCATCACAGAACGCACTAAAATCGTGAAACGGAATGGAAATAATTCGTTAGGTTGTTGAGACAGTTACGATGATTCTAACACTGGCGTACATCGCGTTTCTGCACTTCGAGCACATATTACGAAACAGCGGGGAGCTGAATGGCGATAAGGAAACGAGTAAAGGGAGTCTTTTAACGCCATTGTACTACGATCAAGAGGAAATCTAGCTTCCGTGGGAGAAATCCCGCTCGTTCATTTATTGGGACGTTTACGGGTTTCATTCATTTGTAGAAACGGTCAAGGTGGGATAAAAATTTAGGGAGATGGGGATTTTGAACTCGAGGAATTTGGGGAATTTAAAATTTGGAAAGGGTGGGTGTACGAAAGTGAGAATTTGAGGATATGGAAATTTGGAACGTGGGAATTAGTGGAGGTAGGGATTTGGAAATGTGGGAAATCGGTGATCTAGGGATTTGGAAATGTGGGGAATTGGTGATCTAGGGATTTGCGAACGTATGAATTACAGGGTTCAGGGATATGGTGATCTTGGAATTTGAGAACAGAGAAATTAGTGGACTCAGGGATTTGGAAATGTGGAGAATTAGTGGACGTAGGGATTTGGAAATGTGGGGAATTGGTGATCTAGGGATTTGGAAATGTATGAATTACAGGGTTCAGGGATATGGTGATCTTGGAATTTGAGAACAGAGAAATTAGTGGACTCAGGGATTTGGAAATGTGGAGAATTAGTGGACGTAGGGATTTGGAAATGTGGGGAATTGGTGATCTAGGGATTTGGAAATCTGGGGAATTGGTAATCACGGAATTTGGAAATGTGGGAAATTAGTGATCTAGAGATTTGGAAATGTGGGGAATTGGTGATCTAGGGATTTGGAAATGTGGGGAATTGGTGATCTAGGGATTTGGAAATGTGGGGAATTGGTGATCTAGGGATTTGGAAATGTGGGGAATTGGTGATCTAGAGATTTAGAAATGTGGGGAATTGATGATCTAGGGATTTGGAAATGTGGGGAATTGGTGATCTAGGGATTTGGAAATGTGGGGAATTAGTGATCTAGAGATTTAGAAATGTGGAAAATGGGTGATCTGGGGATTTGGAAATGTGGGGAATTGGTGACTTAGGGATTTGGAAACGTGGGGAATTGGTGATCTAGGGATTTAGGAACGTATGAATTACAAGGTTTAGGGATATGATAATCTGGGAATTTGAGAACACAGAAATTAGTGGACGTAGGGATTTGGGAATGTAGGAATTTGGAGATGTAGAAATTCAGCAATCTAAAAATTTGGAACCAAAGGAATTAGTGGACCTAAGAATAGGAAAATATAGGAACTTGAATGAATTGAAGAATCAAGAAATTTAAAAATCTAGGAATTTCAGTCTATCCATTTTAAGTCAAATTAAAAATTTGAGAACCAAAATTTGATACAATAATTACTGAACAATTCAAGAAATTTTAATGATCCTCAATTAATCATTGAAGTATTTGTTTTGATCATTTTACAGAAATTTTCCGTTTCATTATCGTAATTTATAAAATAAATGTTGTAAACGTTGAATTGTATTGGTATTTTCCCTGTTTGTGGTTATACACACACGTGAAACTTTCATGGAACGCGAGCTAGTCAGAGGATTAAATTGATATGCCACTTTGTAATACGTACCTCTGTACCATTAAATGGTATCAGGCTTTCTATGTTTCGAAATCCGTCAATGTTTGCTGTAACTGGACTCATTTGCTACTGATAGTGATTCGAAATCATTATCTAACTAACCGGCTTAGGGGCGGTGGACAGTGTAATGCATGAAAGGATTTATTAGATTTTATTTTGGTAAAATTTATTTTTATGATACGGAAATGTATAATTAGTACAAAAAGGGTTTTTTTGAAATTAAGAACTGATATATAAAAATTATAGTTATTATGCCAGAAGTAATGTTTCAGATTTAAAATTTAGTATTTTTTAGTATTTTAATATTTCTGATGTGAATAATTGTAGTCTTTTAATCACAACAAAAATTGTAAAGAGCAAGGCTTCTTTCAATCGGTATAGAATAAATATCATTTTAGGATATTTCTTTCATTAAATCACGTCAGACTTTCCACCATTTTGATCATTCAATCACGACAGACTTTTCACCATTTTGATCAATCAATCATGTCATACTTTCCATTATTTTCGCTGTTCAACCGTGTCAGACAATCCGCCATTTTTGTCATCGAATCTGTCAGACTTCTCAACATTTTTCCCATACTTTTCACCAATTTTGTCACCGAGTCCCGTTGGAATTCTCTCTAGTTTCGTCATTGAATCACGTCAAACTTTTCATCGTTCTGCCGTTGTATCATTTTTCTCTTTGAGTTATGTCGCACTCGTAGCCATTTTTATCGTCGAATCATGTCAAACTTTTCACCGTATGTGCCATTAAATCACGGTAGAGTTTTTATCATTTTTCAATGGTGATTTGTGTCACACTTTCTGTCATTTTTGTAGTTGACACAATCTTCCACCATTTTGTTTTTGAATCATGTTAGACTTTTAGCAATTTTTGTCATTGAATCATGTTAGGTCTTCTGTCATCTTTATTGAATCATGACAAACTTTCTGTCATTTTGTAATTCGGTCATGGTAGACTTTCTGTCATTTTTGTTGTTGACAAGTGTCAAATCTTCCATCATTTTGTTACTGGATCACGTTAGACTTTCAGCAATTTTTGTCATCAAATCATGTTAGACCTTCTGCCATTTTTATTGAATCATGTCAAACTTTCTGTCATTTTGTCATTGAATCACGTTAGACTTTTTGCCACTTTTATTGTTGAGTCATGTCAAGCTTTCTGACATTTTGTCCTTGAATCATGTTAGATATTCTGCCATTTTTATTCTTGAATTCTGTCAAACTTTCTGTCATTTTGTCATTGAATCATGTTAGATATTCTGCCATTTTTATTCTTGAATTCTGTCAAACTTCCTGTCATTTTGTCATTGAATCCTGTTAGACTTTCTGTCATTTTTATTGTTGAATCATGTCAAACTTTCTGTCATTTTGTCATTGAATCATGTTAGACTTTCTGTCATTTTTATTGTTGAATCATGTTAAACTTTCTGTCATTTTGTCATTGAATCATGTTAGACTCTCTGTCATTTTTATTGTTGAATCATGTCAAACTTTCTGTCATTTTGTCATTGAATCATGTTAGACTTTCTGTCATTTTTATTGTTGAGTCATACCAAACTTTCTGTTATTTTGTCATTGAATCGTGTTAGACTTTCTGTCATTCTGTCACTGAATTATGTTAGAGTTATAGCAATTTATGTCGTTGAGTCATGTTGACCTTCTGCCATTTTCATTGTTAAATCATATCAAACTTTCCGTCATTTCGACATTGCAGTTCGCTTCCCAGCCATTATCCTCGAATTACATCAGAATTGCTATCATACTCCTCATTAAATACTATCAAACTTCCTCTCATTTCGCTCATTAAATGATATTTAACTATTTTTAACCGTGGAATCATATCCGAGTTTCCGGCATATTTATCATTAACCATGAAACCATTATCTTGTCAGTTTCTCATAGAATCTGTCACATTTCTCGAAGTCAGACTTTCAGCCATTTTGTGCCCGAATCCCGTCAGACTTTCCGCCATTTGATACGCAGCGACCTAGCATCACCCGAACGTTATTCGTTTTATCCGAATATTGAATCTACCGTATCAGCTACTCTACGCTATAACAACCTACTCTAGCCGTCAAATGATGCGTTAAAGAAGTAAATAAAATTGAGAAAACCGAGCGAGAGGGAAAAATAGAAAAAAAAATATATAAGAGGAGATAAAAGGGAGAGCGTCGAGATAAAATGAGCGAAGAGAAGAGAAGGTATGACATAATAAGAGTGCAAACACATTCTACCAAACGAACGTCGAGAGATTCACCTTCCGACTTTCTCGTTTGATATGAATTTTCCTTTGCTGGCGGACATTAGCGTACATTTTTCATTTAGTGGATCGCGGTGGAAAATCTTGCGCTAAAAACCGGTGACGTCGATCTTAGTCAAACGAGAAAACTTTGCGGATTAAACGCAATCAAGTACCGATAATTTTCTGGCGAATCGAATTTACCCTTTCTGAGGGAGTTACAAGGATTTCCGTGGCTTCTGAATCAAAGGAAGACTGTGTTCTTTGATAGCTCCTATTCTGACATCTGATAGCTGCTTCACGTGTTGCAAATTTATAATAAATCGTAAAATGCAGGTATTGTGTCCTAAACTTGATTACGATTTCAAAGTACAAATATTTATTTTCGGAAACGTACAAAATTCACGACTGTCCAGAGTTCGAATTAACACATTGATTGATCTTGCAGTCACTCGCAGAGACGCGGATGAATATTTCAAGTTGGTTCGAATCTGCCGGATAGTCTTGAATAGTTTATGTGTACTTCGAAAAAGAGAAGCAATGTTTGTAATTAGAGTTGAATCTAGATGAGATAGATTCGAACCCTTTATAAGTACACCGCCGGCTTTCCCTGGAGAAAAAGAGGCAACGAGGTTGCGAAACTTTCTTGCACACACACAAACCTCCTGGGTCAAAATGTTCGAACATTTAATAGCATAAATTTTCCTACTTCTGCTTTCGAATTTGAAGCATTTCATGCAGTTTTGAGATAAATAGGGTGAAATTTAAATAAACGTTAAATAGGGTAATATTCACGCGGGAAATTGTTATACTTATTTTTAGTAATTAGTGAAATTGATGAACTGACACTCGTTTGATAAACTGGGGTGTACTTGTCTAAGCATGATGCGTAATAACCCTAGAGTATCAAGATGAATGGGACCTCCGTTCATACTCTCCCTAGAGAGGGCTAGTATCATATCTCGAGAAGTGTAAGAGGCTTCGAATCTTGATCAAATATATCCGAAACTTTAATGAACAGATGAATAGATGAAAATAGTTTATCTGTAGCTTTTCTGTTTACAATTTGTACTGTTTCAAGTTTTTTGAATGAGTACGAATATTCTTTGCATCTGGTTTTAAAATTGCAAACTTTATGTAATTTGATTACTTTGCAAAGGAGTCACATGGAGGTTCTTGAATATCTGCTTTAATTGTGATGCAACTTGCAATTTAATTCAGAGAACATTTTCGATGAGATCTTTTATTCTTGGTAGAGTGAAATAATTTCAAGGTTATTCATACTTCTTCATTATACTTTTTGTAAATTTTAGTTAATGTTAAAATGCATTCAGTAGTTGCATAGTAGTTTTTGAAGTGATCCATCAGTACGACTTTGAATATTAATAATTATTCTATTACACTAATTAATCTTCTAATATTCACACTGACTAATAATTCTATTTATTAACATATTTTAAATTATACAATTATTTTATTGTAATGAAATATTTTGTTATAATCCAGTTATTCTTCATAATTGATATTTTTTTATTCTTATACTAATTCTTCATAATTGAGTTAATGTGTTATATTTTTTTTAATGATATATTCTATCCTATTTTTTTCTATAAAAGCTCTATTTGTTAGCATAAATTGCCACTAAAAAAATTTTCCAATTTAATAAATGTAGAATTTCTTACAATTTTTTAAATACACGTTTGATGTTTTTTTAAACTACAACAACCAAGTGTTGATTTAACAAATAAACATCAATTATAAAACATAATTTGCTAACAAAATTACCAAATTAAAATCTGCAAGCTTAATTTTCTCTCTGAATAAATTTTCAATTATACAATTACTTAATTAAAAATTCTAATAATATAATTATACTATAACATCCATTATAATGACACAATTATTCCATCTCATTTTTCTTCATAAAAGCCCTCTTTTTTACCATTCAAGCTACACAAAAAATTTCATACATGTAAAATTTTAACAATTTTCTTCATGCATTTTAATATTCTTTTTTTACCTGAAAAATTGATACCTGATTTTATAAAAAATTGTTACGAAAACAAAATTTGCAAGTTTACATATTTTTCCAAGAACGTTACATGAGCAACGATATTTGATACGTTCAGCTTTAAACGTAGCCATATTGTACCGCGATTATAAAAGCACTTGTTTTGCACATTACATTCATTCCGTTCAACTCCGCATGAAATGGATTTATTATTCGAATGTCAAAGTGAACAAAGTTACATAATACAATATAAATGTTTTAATATGGCAGTACGGTAATCTGCGAAGATCCATTTCCATGGAACTGAAAATGTAGATGTATCTCGGAGAGACATTGTGAAAACGTTATTTACGATCCGTGTACTATCAGTCTTAATTATTGAGTCGCGTGTGATATTTACGGGCGGACATTTTGGAAAACTGTCGCTGTTGTGGATTAATACTTTCGATTTTGGAAACCGATATATTATTGTAAGGAGATTTAGAGAAGCTGAGTGTTTAGGCAGATGGTTTGGGGAAGATTGAATCAGAGTTTGAGGCAAATAATTTATTTTAATATTCACTTCTTATGTTTTCATATCTCAAAATTTGTATGTCTTTAAGTTCTTAATATTTCTGATTTGTTGAATCCCTAAATTTCCAGTACTCAGATCACAAGACTTCACATTCTAACACACTTAAGATCTTATATTTTCAAATTAATAAGCTTTCACATTTCAACATTTAGAAATTTCCAATTCTTTAAATTCTCAAATCCCCAAATTCCTATATTTCCAAATCCCTAAACCTTTAAATTCTCAAATCCCCAAGTTCCTATATTTCCAAATCCCTAAACCTTTAAATTCTCAAATCCCCACGTTCCTAAACCCCTAAATTCTCAAATCTCCAAATTCCTATATTTCCATATTCATAAATCCTAAAATTCTCAAATCCCCAAATTCTTATATTTCCAAATCCCTAAACCCTTAAATTCTCAAATCTTCAAATTCCTATATTTCCATATTCCTAAATCCCAAAATTCTCAAATCCCCAAATTTTTAAACCCCTAAATTCTCAAATCTCTAAATTCCTATATTTCCATATTTCTAATTCCCAAAATTCTCAAATCCCCAAATTCCTAAACTCCTAAATTCTTAAATCTTCAAATTCCTATATTTCCAAATCCCTAAACCCCTAAATTCTCAAATCCCCAAGTTCCAACATTTCCAAATTCCCACATTCCTAAATTCTCAAATTTTCAAATTTTTAAACTTCCAAATTCTCACCTCCCCAAATTCCAAATTTCTGAATTCCAAAATGCACAAATTTCCAAGCGTGCAAATTTCCAAATTTCATCTCCAACCCTCAAAGTTTCCAGCATCCTATTCTTAAATCCCTAAACACTCAAATACTCAATTTCCAAAATTCTTTCTTCTACCTCCAAAATGTCCACCTTCCTAAATAAAAAAAATCATCACAAACATACCATAAAAAATATGAAATATCAGATTTTCTACCCTTAAATTTCCCCTACAAAATTCCACAGTTACCTGAAACAGTGTGCTCAAACACCTAGCGTGCTGTCAATTACACTGTTCTAAAAAAATAGTTCGACAATTTTTCAAAATTGCCACCTACACCCTAATCGAATCTGTCCATATAAACAAATGTTACAACATCCACAAAGAATTACTTGATCGGCAGTTCTGGCCACAACGAAACCAGTGAACTAGGTAATAATGAGACTAATAATTCGCCTGTGGAAGCCTCTCACGTTCTACGTAATTCACTGGCTTGAGTACAAATGGCTCTCCCAGTTTCTGTACCGTTAATGTTAATATACAACGTGCAACCACACGTGGAGCATCAGATTTCTAATTCTAATAAATCCCGTATGGGGCGTGCCAGGCTGCATTGCGTCTGTAAAACGTTGGAAAATGGACCTGGTAATTCTTTAATGAACTACTGCTACGTGGAAATAGTGACGGATGAAATATTGATTTGACTTTTGAGCAGAAAATCTCAATTTCGAGATCTTTAGGTTAGGTTAGAAGTATGTTTATAGGTTAGGTTAGTAGTAGGTTAATATGTTAGGTTAGTCAGTTAGGTTATTAGTGGATTACTAGCTTAGGTTAGTAGTAGTTTAGTAAGTTAGGTTATTAGTAGGTTTGTAGGTTAGGTTAGTAGTAGGTTAACAGGTTAGATTAGTCAGTTGGGTTAGTAGTCAATTATTGGCGTTGGTTAGTAGTAGGTTAACAGGTTGGGTTAGTCAATTAAGTTATTAGTGGATTATTAGCTTAGGTTAGTAGTGATTTAGTAAGTTAGGTTAGTGGTAGGTTAATGGGTTGTGTTAGTCAATTAGGTTATTAGTGGATTATTAGCTTAGGTTAGTAGTAATTTAGTAAGTTAGGTTAGTGGTACGTTAAAGGGTTAGGCCAGTCAATTATTAGCAGGTTAATAGGTTAGGTTAGTCAGTTAGGTTATTAGTGAATTATTAGCTTAGGTTAGTAGTAGTTTAGTAAGTTAGGTTATTAGTAGGTTATTAGATTAGGTCAGTAGTAAGTTAATAGGTTGGATTAGTCAGTTAGGTTATTAGTAGATTATTAGCTTATGTTAGTAGTGGGTTAATAGGCTAGGTTAGGTTAGTCAGATTATTAGAATATTATTAGCTTAGGTTAGTAGTAGTTTAGTAAGTTAAGTTATTAGTAGGTTATTATATTAGGTTAGTAGTAATCTAATAGGTTATGTTAGTAGTAGATTAGTGGGTTAGGTTAATAGTAAATTAGTCAGTTTTGTTACTAGTGGGTTAGTACGTTAGGTTAGGTTATTATAATATAATGTATTATAAAATATTGAAGTATTATAGTGTGTGTTTTTTATTGGTTAAAATGTTCAAGTACTGTACTACATGTTTTTTATTGCTCAAAATGTTCAAGGATTACAGTATAAATTTTTTATTATTGAAAAGTAATAATAATTTTGAAAGTAATAGTTGGTGAATGATGATGAGGTTAGGATACTAACAATTATTGTTTAAAATGTTCACATAGATGGATAATGTACTTTAATAATGTACATACATGTTGATTTACAATTTATACTTGTTAATTATAATTATACTGTACAATTTGAATAATTGATGTTCCTGATGAAATTGTTTATACAATTTGAATGATTTATGTACATAATAATATCAATATATAATAATATGTATATATAATTGAAACACTCAATTTGAATAATTTATATACACAAATAAACTACATTATATAAATAATTTGAGTTATTATGTTATTATATTAAGTAACATGTCTACATAACAGAACAACCTAACCTATAATGCGATGTGACCTAGCTTACACTACATATTATGTTACATTGTTATATATTTCAAGTACCGTATAATAAGCTAAATAAATGAACAATGTACGTACGAACCCATCCAAGTAATTAACACGAAACCATGCAATTATAATAATCTCCCTAGACAATTAATTTGCGAACAGAATCGAATAATACTAAAACGTGCGAACGTCTCATGACTTTTGACATAAAGCAAACTAACAGCACGGAACGACGAAATAGTCCCATAAACGTCTCTCCTTCATTTATGCATACACACCTCGCATACAATTCGCCATAACCCACAACAAACTCCTCTTGATTGCGCGTACAAGTGTGCCGCACTTCAGAGCGTTGCTCGACCCTGTTCGTTAGAAGTTCCATCTTTCTTCAATTTACGACGAGTGATGTTTCCATCTATCCGTCCCTTGCCTAACATCTAACAGCTTCAGATGTAGTGCACTTGTGGTCATGTAGTACCTCTTCTTCTTTGGAACCATCAAGCCATTTAGTGCACTGTAGTTACGATATCGCAACTGTTCGATTTTCTACAATTAACGAGCATGGGTATTAACGGCTCTGTTATGGGTGTATGTTTACTGCGACAGTTAGGGACTTTATGGTGTATTGGGGTGCTCGATTTGATGTCTTCATTGGTAGTTTGATTATGCGATCGAGTGTTAGTTTGGTTGTTAGTCTGACTGTTAGCTTGACTCTTTGATTGTATTGATTACATTGTGATTGTTTAATGATTGGTTTGTAGTCTCTAGGAACTTGTGACTTTATATGTGAATTATATGTGAAGATTTTTTTTTATATGTGACTATATGTGAATTATATGTTAAAATTTTTTTTATATGTGACTTTATATGTGAATTATATGTGCAGATTTTTTTTTACATGTAACTTCATATGTGAAAATATATGTGAATTTTTGAATTGAAAAAGTTAGTTGAGAATTAAAAAATTTGACAAATTTGAGAATTTGAGAATTTGAGAAATTAAAAAATTGACAAATTGACAAATTAACAAACTGACAAATTGAAAAATTGAAAAATTGAAAGATTGAAAAATTGAAAGATTGAAAAATTGAAAGATTGAAAAATTGAAAGATTGAAAAATTGAAAGATTGAAAAATTGAAAGATTGAAAAATTGAAAGATTGAAAAATTGAAAGATTGAAAAATTGAAAGATTGAAAAATTGAAAGATTGAAAAATTGAAAGATTGAAAAATTGAAAGATTGAAAAATTGAAAGATTGAAAAATTGAAAGATTGAAAAATTGAAAGATTGAAAAATTGAAAGATTGAAAAATTGAAAGATTGAAAAATTGAAAGATTGAAAAATTGAAAGATTGAAAAATTGAAAGATTGAAAAATTGAAAGATTGAAAAATTGAAAGATTGAAAAATTGAAAGATTGAAAAATTGAAAGATTGAAAAATTGAAAGATTGAAAAATTGAAAGATTGAAAAATTGAAAGATTGAAAAATTGAAAGATTGAAAAATTGAAAGATTGAAAAATTGAAAGATTGAAAAATTGAAAGATTGAAAAATTGAAAGATTGAAAAATTGAAAGATTGAAAAATTGAAAGATTGAAAAATTGAAAGATTGAAAAATTGAAAGATTGAAAAATTGAAAGATTGAAAAATTGAAAGATTGAAAAATTGAAAGATTGAAAAATTGAAAGATTGAAAAATTGAAAGATTGAAAAATTGAAAGATTGAAAAATTGAAAGATTGAAAAATTGAAAGATTGAAAAATTGAAAGATTGAAAAATTGAAAGATTGAAAAATTGAAAGATTGAAAAATTGAAAGATTGAAAAATTGAAAGATTGAAAAATTGAAAGATTGAAAAATTGAAAGATTGAAAAATTGAAAGATTGAAAAATTGAAAGATTGAAAAATTGAAAGATTGAAAAATTGAAAGATTGAAAAATTGAAAGATTGAAAAATTGAAAGATTGAAAAATTGAAAGATTGAAAAATTGAAAGATTGAAAAATTGAAAGATTGAAAAATTGAAAGATTGAAAAATTGAAAGATTGAAAAATTGAAAGATTGAAAAATTGAAAGATTGAAAAATTGAAAGATTGAAAAATTGAAAGATTGAAAAATTGAAAGATTGAAAAATTGAAAGATTGAAAAATTGAAAGATTGAAAAATTGAAAGATTGAAAAATTGAAAGATTGAAAAATTGAAAGATTGAAAAATTGAAAGATTGAAAAATTGAAAGATTGAAAAATTGAAAGATTGAAAAATTGAAAGATTGAAAAATTGAAAGATTGAAAAATTGAAAGATTGAAAAATTGAAAGATTGAAAAATTGAAAGATTGAAAAATTGAAAGATTGAAAGATTGAAAGATTGAAAAATTGAAAAATTGAAAAATTGCCAAGAAAATTTATAAAATTATAAATGTGGAAATTTATGCATTAAGAAATTCAGAAAGGCAAAACCTCAGAAACTAAAAAGACACAATATTTAAAAATAAAAAAATTCACAAGTCTGCAAACTAATAAATTTGAGAATAACGAACTAAACTATTAAACGTGCTTCTATTTATGCAAATGGATCACCCTATAAAATAACCATACACATAAATTACGAGCACTAAAATAACAATTAAAACAGTTACCTTAATTACTTTACCAAAGACAATTTTACAGATAGTAGGTAATAAAAATAAACCTTTCCAAGAATAATCTTCAGCAAAATAATTAGGTACTTAAAATGGCAATAAAAAACTTATAACTGGAGCAATCAAAATTCAATAAAAATCAATTCTTCATAAAAGTTGGAAGCGCCCAATCATCTTTGGATTATGCTTCTCTTAATCGCATCATAAAATTATTTTCGCAAAGATTTAAAATGGAAATCGACGGGGAATATTAAACTGCTTCGTCGGCAGTACGAGTAATTGAATGGATAACAAGTGGCTAATAAATTATCGAAACTATAATTTACATTAATTATTATACGTCTTCGACAGAATACTATATGTATAAGATCTGTGATAGATAAATTTATTGTATTGTCAAAATTCTATTAATTAATAGCATTGCTATCGTTCTATCAATTATTCTATTAATTATTAATAAAAAATTTCAATATTAGAGATATGTAGTTTTTATAAAATATAATGTATAATAATAACATTAAAATAAAATACTGTAGTATAAAATTAGTATAAAATTATAATATATAATAATAAAATTAAAATAAAACATTGTAATAAAGTTAAATTAATTTTAGAAGAGGCATATATGAAGGTATTTGTAAAATATATTACAAATATATTACAAACATGTTGCAAATATATTACAAATGTATTACGAATATATTGCAAACGTATTACAAATATATTAGAGATATATAACAAATATATTACAAATATTTCTTCATTAGATTTTTAACCATTCTTTGCGGTACACATTCGACACCAAAATGGCGGCTTCGGAAAACATTGATGCAATCGATTCCATGCACAAAGTATCCTTTGCAGCAAATTTTCCCTAAATTATTCAAATAACAGTGTATGAACAAAACAACCATGGAAATTAGTATTGGCAAGAAATTTCAAATTTCCATTCGGTATAGGTGTTCGCAGCACCGAAATGAGGTGTGTTAATCAATAAGGAAAATTGCAGTCCATAAGGTACACGTTTCGCAAGCTGAACGAACGACCAATTAAACAGCTTTCCGAACATTATGTTCGGGCTAACAATTATAATTTGTATACAAACTGGGTGGCTGACAAATAGGTGCTAATGTAACTAATAACGTTTCGCGATACAAAATATGCATGCATAACACCGACCATATTGACGTTCTGAAATTATTATATTGCAATAATATAAACTGAGACACACACATGAATTGCTCGCTGCTTGTTTCGTGCACAGAAAATGGAATGTCGGTTTTACAAACTCGTGAAATATTTTGATGAAGTCGGTAATTTTTTGGTGAAGTTGGTAATTCCTTAAATATGTGGAGTAATTTTTGGAAGATTTCAAATTTAACTAAATGTATATGTAACTTTATCTTTACCTAACTAAATATTTCATTTGACATAACCTCTAACCTAACTTATCTAATTAACTGTATTTTTGTCTGATTAAAACTTAACCTCTAAAATTAATATAAAAATATTTGACTTAACCTCTAAAAATAATTACGAACTTGGATTCAGTTTGGAATAGAATAATTGGAGTCGAATAGTTTAGATTCAGTTTTTAGATTTTAGGTTAGTTTGACGATCAATTTTTACCGAGAGATTACCTAGCTGATCCACCATTTTGTTACGAATGAATGTGATTTCGTTTTATCTTTATTTCCACAGTGGGCAGATATTATTTTTTATTATTTATGACAAATCTTTACGATCGTTATTTTATCAACCCAGTTTTCGATATAAAACTTAAATTCTACTAAAGTATTCAGTAATCTTTACTGATTCACCATTTCCTTTCTTACTGTCAAAACCTTTCAAACTGCCGACAGTTCCTGCACATAGGGTCCTTTTCAATGACCAGGCTGAATAATTAAATACTAACAAGTTCTATGATTATCTATAAGTTATAAGTTTAAAATAGAGTTATTTGATCGAACTTCGTAGACACATAAGATATTCTCTGTATTATTCTTGAAATATTTAATCAATTAAAGTGTTATAACTGAAGAGTGGATAAATGTGTCGTATAATAAATTCACTCTTTGTGTAACGTTTACTTAAATATATTACACTGCACTTTTAGTAGGAATTTTATTTTTGAAAGTAATAATTGGTGAATGATGATGAGGTTAGGATGCTAACAATTTTACCAATAATTTTAATAACAATACCAGTATTTTCACTGTAAAACCAATAATGGTAGCAAGAATCATTAATCAATCATAAGATTGCACTGTTTTGTAATAAAATTAAACTTGTCTGACAATTTTGAGAAGATGAAAGATTTTTTTTTTTAATAAATGTCGACCATTTCTCTGACATATAAACAATCTCAAATATTGTTATAATTGAAATAATTGTAATAATAATAATAAAATATTAGTAATTTTTTAATAGTAGAAGGAAATAGTGCTAGAAAAACAATTAGTAATAAAATAATTACTAACAATATAAAAAAAGTTTCTTATAGTATAAAAACACTATTAAACAGAATTTGCATATTCACCAAAAAATCCCATATATTTTTAGTACCAACGTATGTCAAAAATTAATAATATTGTTAATATTAATAATACTAATACATGTAATACAATATTTCAGACAACGAAGCCTTAAAAATCATTTTCCCTATTTCTAGGAATTTCAGCTCAGCACATACTTTTGTTTCTGGACATGCAACTAGAGATTTATAATAATTTTCTCGGGCGATCCTGATGCTAGTTACATTTGTATACGGGGATTTCAATTGCGTGTGTGTAAACAGCGCGTGCTTCCTTGCGTTCGAGTGAAACTTGCACACGCGTTCAGTCAACATGCAGTAAATATAAATTTCACGAAACACAGGGTTTTGTCAACGGAACGTGAGCACGGGAAAAAAGCGATGTCACACGTTCTTTTACACACTTCTCGGAGTTTGATTCGATCTAACTCCATTGTAAACTGAAGCTAGTCATGTTAAACATTTATGTGTATACAAAACGTGGAGGCAGAAGATCATGTCCGCCATTCTGATATACAGACGTTTTCGGTTCTTTGCGTTTCTGTTTCAAGATATTATAAGATTCTGAAATTTTCTAATATTTTATGATACTGAAATTTTATTTAAAAATATTTCAAGGTATTTTAAGACGTTTAGTGCTATTTATTTATTGAAAATATTTATTTTAGTGTATGTGTAATATGTGAAGGTTTTTATTTGAAATGATACTGAAAATTTATTTTTAAATAATATATATTTTAGAACAAATATTAGAACTGAAAATATTTTAGGATGTTGAAAATTGACTTCAAATTTATTTAAGGTATTGCAAAATTGTTTTAAAATATTTTAAGATGGTGGAAATTTATTTGAAAATATTTTAAGGTATTGAAAAATTATTTCATAGTATTTGAAGACATTGTAAATTAATTCCAAAGCAATTTACATTCAGAATATTTTTATAATCTAATAATTTCAAATTCAGAGTGTTTTACATTTTAAAGCTACTTACATTGTCACGTGTATGTTGCTTCACTTTTATAATAAACACAAATACTCCAATCTGATGTTTCAATTTGCAACTGCAAGTTTTCAATATAATTTTTTCACTCTTTTTATTTCAGTCAACCTAACACACCTACCACATTGTCTCATTTAATAATTCAGTACCCAAAAAAATCTAGAAAATAAAAATACTTGTATTTTACATAAACCACCCAAAAAATGATAATAAAATTCCGTATAGAATAATATATGTTTGATTTGTTCTAGACCGGAAAAGGAAGAGAACAGTATACGCACTGAACGAGAAAGTATGTTTCGTCGTATGAAAGTCGAATATTTTTCAATCTTCTGTTTGACAGCTGGTACAGCGGATTGACCGATAGCATTGCCGAAGGCAAAACATAATTTACGTTTGCGTATTCTGGAAATGCATCGACGCCTGCAATGAAATCCGGTTTTTCCTCTCTCACTTTCGCATCGAGTCTGCGTGATGCAGCTTGTTTTATTTTGATCTGACGCTGAATATACGTTTGAAACAGTGTTGAATTAAAACAATTGAATATACAGGGTGGTCCACGCAGCTGGAATTACCTCAGTAACTCCGTAAATATTGATTTCAGCAAAAATTCGATCAAACAAACATTCCGCGATTGAAAGAGTGCCAAATAAAGTTACTTTCAGTGTTTACCGAACGAAATAAGGTTTTTTTGTTGCGAAACAACTACTAGCGAAATTTATTGCAAAATCGATTATGTTAAATTACTTTTTAGGTATGTTCCTACTTACAGTTGTTTATTTATAGAATTTTTAAAGTGTGTTTCAATTTGTGAGTTTTATAAAGGTGACTGGTGTATGTTATTATTTTTCTTTTATAATTTGTATAACTTTTGCAAAATTTTTAGAGGAACATATAGTAAATAAAATATGGTATAGTAAAGTATTAATGTAGTAAAAATATGTAAAAGTATAGATACAGTGAAAATAAAAGAATTGGTGGAACATTTTGGCTATATTTTGTAGGTTAGAAATTTATAGGTTATGAGGGGTTAAAAAACACTGTAGTCTACATGTACTATTTTATTTACGAACTTGTTCACATTTTCCAAGTATAATAGAAAATTACAAAGATCTGATAATACTTATTTAAATTAAAACTTGCATAGCCATGTGTATGCATACCTAATGCCACATACGGCACACATGGTAAATTTTCCTGAAGAACCTTAATATCTACTCATACTAAAATACACGAAATGTACAAGTTTATTTAATATCACTCTTACAATATATCGCGAGCAAAGTAAATATTTGATTATTTTGCGAAAAGATTCACCCTGATCACATCTGATTTCATGATCCTTCTTTGTCAGCGCAGTGCATCAATTTCAAGAAGTATCTCCGTAAATTGCCGCGGGGCAAAAATTCCGTGGGAGACAAATCGCGCTGGTGAAAATGTTCCGACGTTAACTAGGTCCGTCGTTGCGAAGACAGGTTGCATCTTACGGTATAATCCAAAAGTAACACAGCGATCTATCTTGCGAAAACTAGACAAGTTACCTGGGACCTCCGCGCACACGCAAGAAAGGATTAGCGGGAAGGGCACAGAGAGGCTCCGTGTAAATCCAAGAAGCTACCGGAACAAACCCCCCTTTTTTTCGCTCGTTTTTCTCTTCGAACCATCGTCCATTTACGCCGAGCAGAATCAGCCAGTGGATCCTCGACAGTATTTCAGTGAAGTATCTAAGAAGTGAAATGAAATGTAGAGGGCTGAAGGCGTGACTCGAACTCGTATGAGTCGCGCCAGATGTTACAATATTTACTGCGAGAGGAGTTTTCTTCTGTACACCCCTCGATCACCCTCTAACGTTTCCACCTGGATGCCAGTGACGTGTGTACACAAGTATCTGACGTGTACGTGCGAGTTACATAGGTTCGCACACGCCATAATATTAACGTGTCCTAATGACACCGGAACGGGGGAGAACAGAAGGAAAAAGGGTGCACCGATTCGTTTCACGATCAAAGCTGAATACGGATCAAGTGGCTACAAAATATCGAGACGACTTGCTTCCAAGAATTCCAATTACTTTGTTGCCGACTGACGTTAATCGCCTCTTCGATCGTGGCCACCAATTACAGGCAGATATGTCGTTTGAACTTACCTTCGATACTTTTCGAAGATTTCTTAGCTCAAAACGTAATTGCTCGCGTGACTTGCCGTCTGCAGCTTTCTTATTATTTTTGTTCAAACATTTTACACTGAAATGACCAATCTGATCAAGTTTTATAAATTAATGAGTAGACGCCACCATTTTGTTTCTTGCTATTTTACATTATACATTTTCTGGTAGAATTTGAGGTTAGGTTACAAAATGACAAAATGAATTTCAATTCACAGATGAACCTTGATGAGGTGAAAATTATAGAAAGTTAAAAAAATGGCGAACATGTGACAAAGTTTGAGACTTGTTTCAATAAACATTAGACAATCCTCCACATGAGGTTATGATTCTCTAAAATGTTTGTAAAATCACAATTAATCTAAGTTATAAACTCAGTCACAAGTAGAATCCGCTTAAACCATTTAGTTCTGCTAAGAACTAAAATTTAGTTCCCGATATCACCAGAAGTAATCTTCAAGTTCCAGAACTTCAACTTCAGAAAGAAAGAGGATTTGGAATAATATTTGCAGTATTCCGAAGCAATTTCTACTAAGATCAACATTTATGGACCTACAAACCGTACTTGATAATATTCGAATCCTTTAATTTGCAGTTTTCAGTTTGTCCGAGCTAGATAGTTATATTAAATGAAATATATAGGAACTTGTGAGGAATTGAACTTTTTAAGGTTGAAATGTGTAAGAAATTTTGATTTAGAGAACGTGTACGGTAAACCGCGGTCTGCTGCATTACAAGCAGCATTACAATCTCTTTGTGGCACAATTTCTTACGTTTAAGGATCAAGAATATAACCTGTAAAGAGATATAAACTGTCGCTGAAATAAAAACATACTGTAAAAGTTTATAGTACTGCTTTCATTTACATAGATTGTACTTTATGACCAGTTTAACGAGAAGAATCTAAATGCTTTTTTACAAAGGTTTAAGAATGTTAGGCGATGGAATTTTCTGACAGATTTTATTATATTTGTTTATCAAATATAAGTGAATCTTTACATGTACGAAAAAATGAGAATGACGTTCCAAGAAAATTATTTCAAAGTTACTAAAATTAGCTTATCTTTCCTCTGAAACCAAAAAAAAATTGTGAAATGTTTATTAAATATAGTTGACTTCTTGTAAGAATGACTCAAAATGTCCTTGACAAAGAAACGTCTCTATCCGACATCTTGCAAGTTCTCTAAATTATCTCTTTAAACTCCATAGTCACTTGAGAATATAAATTTGAACGTACTAAAATTTATGAAGCATCAATTGACATCCAATTGGTTTTTTATGCACGTGTAAGTTAATTGACTAATATATACCAGAGAAGTCGTACCCCCTCGGGATGTGTCTTTGGTTCACGCAGCCCTCCTCTTCCATTTCGCACATCGTCTCCGGATAACGTGACATCGCATTAATGTGTAATTGGTGGTGAGCTGGCAAGGTGACACGATACCAGGATGCCAAGGGGAGGCCAGCCATGTGATGTAGTGGCGGCAAGTCTGCCGCTAGCATAGACATTTTACCCGTGGAAGACGCATGGTCCTTGCTAATATGACGTTTGAAATATGGCGCAACTCGCGCTCGAAGGTGCGAGAAGAGGTGCTCGGCGAAGAAAAGAGGTAAAATTGAGCGTGGAGGAGAATCGCTGAGGATGAAGTGTAGGGAAGCAAAACGGCCACGGAAAGAAAACGAACCCGGGCAAAAAATTAGACTTCAGTTATTCCGCCGGTTTTTAAACGTTACGGCTGAACTATTCAGGAATAATACATAGTCACCAGTTTTCTTCGTGCAGAATCTATAAGTATACCTCTACAGTGTCACTACACATAACCTTATTTTCGTGTGTTCATTTGTTTATGGAAAGAAAATGAAAGTGAAAGTGAAAGAAAATATGAGGTTAGGATCTCTGAGATTGAATACTTGTCTATAAGTATGTAACCAAATATTTTAATGGAATAGTATGTAAAAGATGAAAGAAGTAGCATAATTAAATAATACAATAATATGTTATAAAACAATATTACAACAATATTAAACTAAATGCAGCAATATAGATTTATAAACAGTAAAACAAAAATTTGTGCACACGTATTTCTTTGCTACACGCCATTTTATTTATGGCGTTATTGAACTCTAGCGGACAATTTCGGAACTTTTGTAGCAACTTGGAAAAAGTAACATTTAACAGAAGCAAAATCACATCTTCAGCTAATATAAGCAAAGTAATGTGTTTTATAGTTTCCCATTGTTTCTTGCGCGTTTAATGCTACCTGAATTCACTAAGAACTAATGTGTTTCACAGATAAGGGAAAGAAACTTTGAAAGTAGTTGTGTCTAGGCGATGTTTCACGCTATCTAAGGTGAAATCTGCAAACACCTAAGCGACAAATATATTTATCTGTATCTTTCTCTTGAGATATATGATAATTAATTACGATCGTGTCATTTGGTACTGTATGTAATTCTACGGTGTAATTTCGACCTAATGGCGTTCGGTAAAAAGTACTGCACTGTTTTTTATCGTTATTTCATCGATTTTATACTGCTTTTTATCTTAATCATAATTCATGTATGAATTATTTATATTCATACAAATTACATCTTTAGAATTTTAAAAAATTTTGCATTATTTTTTAGAATGTCCAAAGTTTTACGTTAGTGAGTTGCTAAATTTTTAATGTAGTTAAAATTCTTAATTTCTCAAAATTGTTAAACTGTTAATTATTTTTAACCATCCTTATAATCCATACATATCACAATTGATAACAAGAGACCCAGAAATGAACCCAAGATCACATGTATTTGGTCAGCCACATATGAAATGTGATGCATAGCCTTCGACAAAATATAATATACAGTTGCAGTTCATAATTGTGAATATAGTTGAAACTCTCAACTTTAAAATTGTCAAACTGTTAATTATCTTTAATCACCTTTATAATCTATATGTATCACAATTTATAATAAGAGACACAGAAATGTACCCAACATCACATATATTCGTTCAACCACATATGACGAGTAATGCATAGCCTTCGACAAAATATAATATACAGTTGCAGTTCATAATTTTTAATGTAGTTAAAACTCTCAACTTTAAAATTGCCAAACTCCTAATTATTTTGAACTACCCTTATAATCTATACCTACCACAATTAATAATAAGAGACACAGGAATGTACCCAACATCACATGTCTTTGTTCAACCACATATGAAAAGTAATGCATAGCCTTCGACAAAACATAATATACAATTGCAGTTCATAATTTTTAATATAGTTAAAACGCTCAACTTTAAAGTTGTCAAACTCCTAATTATCTTTAACTACCCTTATAATCTACCACAATCGATAACAAGAGTAATGTACCTATCATTTTTGTTCAATCACATATGAAATGTGATAGATAACCTCCAACAAAACATAATATAAAATTGCAGTACATAATGGACTCCACCACCTAAAGAAGCTAGTAATAAAAAATAAAGTGGTATATGTAGAACATAGAAAGGCAGGACTCGAGTCGGGGAAATACGAAATAATCGAAGCAGAGGAGCTTACGGAACAATTTGATTTACACCCACGAGATGTGCATTCTTGCGATTCTTCGTCGAAACGACAAACTCTATTCCACAGTATTTTCCGGGACTTGAGAACCGGGCCCATCCGGATTACGGAACACGAATCCGACGTAGTTTCGAAAAGTCTCCGCTTTGACTCCGTTATAGCGGAACGGCGCGCACACTCTGCATGCCGGCGATTTATTCGAAAATCCGAAGAAAGTGGCACGTTTCGCCCGTTGTGAGGTGCCTAGCTCACTCTTCGTATCCCGGCATGCCCGTCTTCCTGTAGGTCGCACCTTCTTTCCCCCATCTCCGTTCGGCTTCCTTGGCCGCCTAACGCGTTTCTGGTCCCTTGTACCCAACCTCCATTTTCTCGTAGCCCGGTTTAGGTATTCCCGTAGTAAGCTTGCCGAAGCCTCAGAGCCAGTTTAGCGTCCTCTCTCGCGCCCCTATCTGATTTCAATGTGGTTCGGTTACGTGCTTCAAATCAAAAACACGAACGTTATTTCTGCACGTGGTCTCCACTTTTCTCGTTCTTTCCCTTGCCATCCTGCCCGACCCCCTTCTTTCGTTACGTTTTCTTCAACGTGCGATCCATTCCTCGTCACACCACCGCCATGATTTTCGACTATATACCAGGGCTGCATCTATCCATTTTCACCCCGTCAACTAATGTTCGAAAAGGTAATTTATATGTCGCTGTGTCATTAATAGTAGTGACGCGAATCATTAGAAATTACAACAATACATGGATACGAAGATACATGGATGTCTAAATGAATTTGACTTAGAAGTAGAGTTTATTCCTTTGAAGACTGTTCTTTGAAGAATTTTTACATTTTACAAAAGCTCAGAATTGGCGTATTTTTGCGACATTGTTCAAGAAAAACAGTCTCTCGATCAACGCGACGTTTTAATATTTAGCGTGGAACTTGTATTGTTGGACATCTTCGAATTCTCCACTGAAAACTGAAAACTGACCGCATAAAATTTGTCACTTTTAAAGACGTTTGCTCAAAGAAGAATCTAACGTCTTAATACTTTTCTATAAAACTTCCCACGATTTTTGAGATCTTCAAGACTTAAAACTTAAATGACGTCGTTTCAATGCTTAGTGTATGAGCTTGTTACGGTTTTCCAAGTCATCTAGTCCACATCTACAAATGAAAACTTATACGACGATTTAATATTTAGTGTATGGAGCTTGTGGTTTTCGAGGATACATCGTAATCCTCATTCAAGAAAGAAAACTTAAACAATGTCGTTTTAATATTTAGCGTGAGAAGCTTGTTTTCGAGGACGTTAAGTTCTCACACAGAAAAGAAAACTTACGAAACGATGTTTTAATATTTAACTGAAGCTTGTTGCGGTCTTTGAGAATATCTTCTAATATTTTACTGAGGGAAACGTGTAAAAATTTTGCAATATTTATCATATGAAGTTTGTTGCACTTTCTGAAGATATCTAGGATTCATGCACTTTGAGGGTGATATCTTAACATTTAGTGTGTGAAACTTATTTTAGAGTTTAGATTTATGAGATTGCAATGTGATGAATAAGTGGCATGTAGTTGATACGAATGAAGTTTGGCAATTTTGTTAAAAGGAATATGTGATAGATATACACGGTTACTATTCTGTCTTTTTAATTCTGTGTGTATATAAAATGTAAGTAAAAGGTAGTATTTCAAGTGGAAGATGAAGCTGGGGCGCCATGAGTTGAAGCATATGCGCGCGCAACTGCATAATAACAGGGAATTTTGAATTACTTTGGGAAAGTAATAGTATTATAAGCGATCCTGATAGTAGATACTATTGTAACCAAATCCAGATCATAATTTTCTAAACTGTAAAATCTTACAGTTTTACAATTTATAGATTGCTGAAATTAAAAAGTTATAAAAAATGAAAATTCCTGAATTCAAACTACTTCGAATTTTCAAGTTTCCATACTTCTTCCATTTTGTAATTTATTACATTGTAGTTCCTTAACTTAAGTCTTTAAATTCCTACATATCAAATCCGTAGATTCATAAATGCTTACATTACCAAAAGTTCTGAAATTTTTTAAAATTTCTTAAATTTCTTAAATTTCTTAAATTTCTTAAATTTCTTAAATTTCTTAAATTTCTTAAATTTCTTAAATTCTTAAATTTCTGAAACCTTAAGTTATTAATGAATTCTTACATTTCTAAAATCTTTAGTTCTTAAATTCATGAATACCTAAATACCCAAATACCCAAATACCCAAATACCTAAATACCTAAATACCTAAATACCTAAGCATATAAATACCAAAATACCTAAATTCCCAAACCCACCTACTTTCCACGTCTCTAAACATTTCATTCTTCCAACCTCCAAATCCCAAAAATTCCAAAAACCCCAAATTCCCACATCTCAAAAATACCAATTTCTAAATACTCAAATACCTAAATACCCAAACCCTTAAATACCCAAATACCTAAATACCCAAATACCTAAACACCCAAATACCTAAATACCCAAATACCCAAATACCCAAATACCCAAATACCCAAATACCCAAATACCCAAATACCCAAATACCCAAATACCCAAATACCTAAATACCTAAATACCCAAGTACCTAAATACCCAAGTACCTAAATACCCAAGTACCTAAATACCCAAGTACCTAAATACCCAAGTACCTAAATACCCAAGTACCTAAATACCCAAGTACCTAAATACCCAAGTACCTAAATACCCAAGTACCTAAATACCCAAGTACCTAAATACCTAAGCATATAAATACCAAAATACCTAAATACCCAAGTACCTAAATACCTAAGCATATAAATACCAAAATACCTAAATTCCCAAACCCACCTACTTTCCACGTCTCTAAACATTTCATTCTTCCAACCTCCAAATCCCAAAAATTCCAAAAACCCCAAATTCCCACATCTCAAAAATACCAATTTCCTTCCAAAAATGTAGCATTTGAATATCAAGTTAAAATAACATCAGATACAACTTCTAAACACCACTGTCTACTCTTACCCTCAAATGCAACTATCTGAAGAGATCACCCTCGCACTTCAGCACACAATAATCCAACAAGCTATGAAATGTAAATTATTCCCGAATCCCTATTACCTGAATTCTCCGAAGCCAAAAAATGCAACCCCTTGATACACATGTTGCGCCATCAATAGAGCCGTCCCTGTGCCGACGTTCCCGCTTTCCGCGCCTTCAGTCAGCAAACGTTGTGTACCTATATCGGGGCTCGTTCCACCCACACAGACAACATCTTATAAACTTTTATTTTCGAGAACGGGGCACAAGAGGAGATCGAGAGAAAGAGGGAGAGAGAAGAGGTGAAAGTTGGGGTTAGGTGAAAAGAAGGAGGACGAGAAACGATTCGAGCGGGAAGGAGCGTATGTTCTGTCAAGCTGTCGCTGAGAGGGAGCTCGCCTGCCAACTTATGGGACACGTACAATGCGAGCCAAGAATATTGCAGCTCCTGTCGCCCTTTTTACCCCTTTTCCGCCCACTTTTCCTTCATCCAGCCGCGTCTCGTATCCGCGGCCGTATCTCTCGACGCAAAGTGTCGCGTTCGAAAGGACTGCTCCCTCGTCGGATATTGAAATGTATTTAGCAAAAAAGAAGCGCATAAGTGCTTGACACGGACAACCGTTTTGTAGTCGGCACGGCTCGTCCCCTTCCTACCAGCACGGACTAACTTCTCATGCGCCCAACTGTCTGCTTGTGCTTATAATGGAAGGAAACGTATGACGGCCGAACGTACGAATTGAAAGGAGATGAAAATCTACGATTCCTCTTGCTTTTCAGTCTGAACTATTTTTCTTTGCGAGATATGCAACGTGCCGATTATTCCGACGAATCTGACGTACTGCTTGCTGATTTTTTTGGCATCGTTTTTATAAGTTTGAGGAAGGGTGGCAAGTTTTGTCGTTTTTGTTGGGGGATGTTTATTCAGTTTGTGTCAATTTGCTTTCTTCGGTGAGATACTAAAAATTTCGTATATTCCCAAACTCCAGAATCCACAAATTTCCTCGAGTTCCACTTACTACCCTAATTCCAGTATCCTCAAATTTAATCACATTCCAGAATTCCCAAATCTCTTCAAATTCCAGAATCCCCAAATTTCCGCAAATTCTAGAATCCCCAAATTTCTTAAATTTCACATATTTCCCAAATTCCAGAATCCCTAAATTTCCTCAAATTCCATATATTTTCTAAATTCCACAATCCCCAAATTTCAACAAATTCCAGAATCCCCAAATTTCCTCAAATTCTAGAATCCCCAAATTACCTTAAATTCCAGAATCCTCAAATTTCCTCAAATTCCAGAATCCCCAAATTTTCTCAAATTCCACATATTCCCCAAATTTCCTCAAATTCCAGAATCCCCAAATTTTCTCAAATTCCAGAATCCCCAAATTTCTCAAATTCCACCTCAAATCCCGAAATCTCCAAATTTCTCCAAATGATTAAACTCCTAAATTCCCCGATTCCCCAATTCCCCAAATAATCCAAATCCTTCAAACACAAAAATCCCAAAATTCCCCAAATTCTCAATCACTCATCCCAGCTCAAATATTCAAACATCTCAAATTTCCTAAACACTCAACTCACAAAACAGCAAATGGTCGAAGTATGACGAACAGCGACGTAACATAAAAAATTGTGAAATCTTAAAAGAAAAGAAAGAGGAGTAAAGATGAGATAAATCTTTACCACTTGCGAGGATTTATATCGCGGAGAAAAGAAATCAAGCGTCCACAATGTGATCGTCTATCACGGAATCCTGTCGTCGAGCTGCTTTTTATGTCGGAACCGTCGACAACGGGAGGCTCAACTTGTGGGAACTTGAGCTAAGGACGGAAACTTAGACACCGATTCTTTGTGGAAAACTCTTGTAAGATATCTTCTGTTCAGGTCGGGCGATATAGAGATATCGGAGATATTTCGGTGTAGAAGGTTTAATTGCGAACATGCTCGAATCATAAAATGGAGGTAACATTTTGTTGTTGTTGTTGCATTACGTGTTTCATGGTCAATAGTTCAGAACACTCGGAATCGTCTAAACATCGAGTTTGACAAGTATACAAAAGACAATGTATAGAAGACAACATACAGAAGACAATATATAGGAGATAACATATAGGAGACAACACATGGAAGACAACATATTGGAGACAACATATATTAGACAACATATGGAAGACAACATATAGGAGATGACATATAGAAGACAACATACAAGAGACAACATATAGGAGACAACATATGAAAGACAGCATATGGAAGACAACACATAGGAGACAGCATATGGAAGACAACTGTATAGGAGACAACATATAGGAGACAACATATAAAAGACATACAGGAGACAACAATTAAATATTGTAATACTAAACACAATTAAATACTATAGTTTTAGTGTTGTTGTTTAACAAATTGACTGCCACGTCATCCACACATGTGTGACACTTAAGTTAAACTGATCTAACATGAGTATTATTAAAAATTTGTTTACTTTCCTCATAAAAAATTCTTGAATTAATTACATGAACTATGGAAAAGAAATGTAATAAGATATTGTGAAAATATTTGGTAAAATTTATTAAAAATTAAAACACTACTTCGTGCAATTTTTAATTGTTTCAACGTGGTAGTCAATGTGTTAACTGGTCCACTGATCGTGGCTTACACATGTTTTCACACGTAACACAGAAACGAATGTGCATTTACCTCCCTCCAGAAAACAAATTCCATCACGAAACACCGGTGTAGCAATGGAACGGATAAGCGGCTATAGAAATCGTTTCCCGTAGGAAGCGGAGAAACATTTTCAGCGTTCTTGTCGCTAGCAGACAACATATGGAAGACAGCATATGGAAGACAACACATAAGAGACAGCATATGGAAGACAACACATAGGAGACAGCATATGGAAGACAACTGTATAGGAGACAACATATAGGAGACAACATATAGGAGACAATATATAGGAGACAACATATGGAAGACAACATATAGGGGACAACATATAGGAGGCAACATATGGAAGACAACATATAGGAGACAATATATAGAAGACAACATATAGGAGACAACATATAAAAGACATACAGGAGACAACAATTAAATATTGTAATACTAAACACAATTAAATACTATAGTTTTAGTGTTGTTGTTTAACAAATTGACTGCCACGTCATCCACACATGTGTGACACTTAAGTTAAACTGATCTAACATGAGTATTATTAAAAATTTGTTTACTTTCCTCATAAAAAATTCTTGAATTAATTACATGAACTATGGAAAAGAAATGTAATAAGATATTGTGAAAATATTTGGTAAAATTTATTAAAAATTAAAACACTACTTCGTGCAATTTTTAATTGTTTCAACGTGGTAGTCAATGTGTTAACTGGTCCACTGATCGTGGCTTACACATGTTTTCACACGTAACACAGAAACGAATGTGCATTTACCTCCCTCCAGAAAACAAATTCCATCACGAAACACCGGTGTAGCAATGGAACGGATAAGCGGCTATAGAAATCGTTTCCCGTAGGAAGCGGAGAAACATTTTCAGCGTTCTTGTCGCTCCTTTTAATACGAAGATTTAAATCTCGGCTGCAAGAAGAGTAGAATAGTGTGTTCCGAACAGAGTTCCGTTGTTAGGTCTTATCGAGTTTTAAGGATTCATAAGATTGAGTGATGCATGATTCAAGTTCACTGTATGCGCGAAGATCTGATAGAAATATTCTTTGCTATCGTTTGTTCTCTTGAACGCACATTTTCTAGAATTTTAAAAATTGGAGACAAATTTTAAATTTAGTGAGTGATTATTATATTGGTGAACAGCTTAGGAATGAATAATTGTAGTAAGTAATTTCTATGTTAATACAGTAAATTAGTGAAGAATAAATATTGTAGTAATTCAAGAATACTAATTATAAAATGCAAAGTTCTTAAACCACCTGTCTGTCGCCATTTTGAAAGAGTATACGTTGTTATATTTATTTTGTGTACTATGTAAAATATAAAACTCTGAAGCCTCCTTTCTACCGCCATTTTGAAAGAGTACACGTTGGTATATTTAGTTTATGTATTATATAAAATACAAAACTCTCAAACTTCCTTCCTATCGCCATTTTGAAATAGTACTCGTTAGTATATTTATTTTATATACTATGTAAAGTATAAAACTCTTAAACCTCCTTCACATCGCCATTTTGAAACAGTACACGTTGGTATAATTATTTATATACTATGTAAAATACAAAATACTCAAACCTTCTTTATACTGCCATTTTGAAAGAGTACACGTTGGTATAGTTACACGCTATATAAAATCCTAAACTCTATTAAACTCCATCGCCATCTTGAATCGCTAATAAACGTCAATATAAGTTCATCCCCTTTCGATAATTTCAAAACTGTGTCAAATTTCGACGAATTAAATTAATAATGTACACATTGGTATAGTTATACGCTACATAAAATCCTAAACTCTATTAAACCCTACCGCCATATTGAGTCTCTAATAAACGTCCAATATAAGTTCACCCCGTTTCGATGATTTCAAAACTGTGTCAAAGGTCGACGAATTGATTTAATAATGTACACATTTATATACTTATACGCTATATAAAATCCTAAACTCTATTAAACTCCATCGCCATCTTGAATCGCCAATAAACGTCAATATAAGTTCACCCCGTTTCGATGATTTAAAAACTGTGTCAAAGTTTGACGAATGAATAATGTAGCAATTAATTAAGAGAAAAATACAGCAGTAAGCAAGTTAATCATGTCGTAGTAGGAAGTACACTTTCATCGAGCCATATCGGGTCGAGAATATTGGCGTCTCTCGATACAGAAGTGTACCAGGGGATCGTGCAGAGTAAACTCGATTGTACCTTGTTTGTACGCGAGCCACACTCAAGATCGAAAACCCGATGAGGTTATCGAACATATTATCCGGTGGCAATCATTCTTAAAATAGAGTTAATCGTAGACATCTTATTATCCTGGGCACGTATTGGGTACACAAGCAGCTAGGAAACCATTTTGATACTTTCTTCATTAGATACTTAGCGAGGGTTATACTAACTTGTTATAATCCCTTAGGAAGTCTATTGATTTGGTCAACAATACGAAACCATTTAAATTCGATATCAACATTATCTAACTTAACGACGATATACTGAGGGGAGATTTTACTGGGAGCGATGGTTGATGGATTATTGGTAATTTAGACATTTTTGGAATTGTATGGTTTTAGGTTAATTTAGGTAAGTTTTAAAGTTTTGGAGTTTCAATTTTACTGTTACATTATTTGTTAATTTAACAGTTTCACAATCTCACAATGTCACAATGTCACAATTTAATAAGTTCACAATATCTCAATTTTATAATTTTATAATTCCTAAATTTTCAAATATAAAAATTTCCAATTCCCTCATATACTAAAATCTACAAATTTTCTAATTTCTAAATTATCAAATTATTTTTTTAAATTATCAGCTGTCTGAAAAGCTGTATGTCTTCATAAAGTACCAAATTTCTAAATGTCTAAATCCCCAATTTCATAAATGTTAGAACTTCTCAATTTTCAAATTCTAAAATACCCAAAGTGACAAATATTAAAATTCTCAAATGTCCAAATTTAGAAATTTTTAAACTCACAAATGTTAAAATCCTCAAATCCTCAAATCTCCAAACTTTGAAATGTTATATTCCTCAAATCCCCAAATCCTCAAATCCCCAAACTCTCAAATGTTAATACCCTCAAATCCCTAAACTCTCAAATGTTATATTCCGCAAATCCCCAAACTCTCAAATGTTAATACCCTCAAATCCCCAAATTCTCAAATTTTAAAATCCTCACATTCCTAAACTCTCAAATGTTAAAATCCTCAAATCCTCAAACTCTCAAATGTTAATACCCTCAAATCCCTAAACTCTCAAATGTTATATTCCTCAAATCCCTAAACTCTCAAATGTTATATTCCGCAAATCCCCAAACTCTCAAATGTTAATACCCTCAAATCCCTAAACTCTCAAATGTTATACTCCTCAAATGCTCAAACTCTCAAATATTAAAATCCTCAAATCCCCAATCTCTCAAATGTTATACTCCTCAAATTCCCAAACTCTCAGATGTTAAAATCCTCAAATCCCCAAATACTCAAATGTTAAAATCCTCAAATCCCCAAATTCTCAAATGTTAAAATCCTCAAATCCCCAAACTCTCAAATGTTATATTCAAACCATTTAAATTCGACATCAACAATTACCTAACTTCAAAATATCTAATTTCTCTTAAATAAAAAAAGAGGGAGAATTAAAATTTAATTTTCTTTTAAACAGCTAAGTTAACTTTTTTTTAACTTGATATTTTTTTAACATTGTTTTCCAAATTTTTAGTTCGTGTTTCAATTTTTAGTTCAGTACAACATTTTTCAGCAAGATCAATAAAATATGATCATTTCGTGAAAATAAATACCGTGTGAAAAAATGAATGATTGTCGTGGTTTTAAACCGTTCTGAAAATAATTCTTCTAACCTGTCGCGGATATCACGTTTCTCATATTGATTTCAATTTTAGTATCTATAGTTCGCTGGTTCAGTAACGTGAAATATGGAAAATTATTAACTGTGATGGCGTCGAATTGGACCTAATATTTGATCCGATTTTATGCGGAGAGAAATTATTTATAAATCTGGTCATAGCTCTATGTGACTTTGTGCAACTTTGTATAAAAAAAAAACAGACAGTAATAAGAAAAAAAGCTGGACATTAAAAATTTGTATTAAAAATGTATTATTAATGACAATGGAATACTAGTTTAGAAATAATGGGCAGGAATTAACAAACAATTTCTTTAAATTATGCGTCCTTTATTAATCAAAGTTAAATATCACAATAAAAATGTATTTACAACTTGTTATATACCTTAACTTTTAATACTTGTTTAAATACTCCAACCGTATTTGAGGTATTGAATGCACTAACGAATAAAGTCTACTTTTAAAAGTATCGAAAATGCGCCTAAATTACGAGATCACTAATTTTACATTTTTTAAATATTTATTCTAAAAAGAATTTTTATAAATTACGTCTAAATTTCTAGGAAACCATTCTTGCCACTTCATTTTTGGAAAAGTCACACCATTTTAATAGCGTTATTAAAAATTCATCATCAAGTTCAACAACCTCCAATAGTACAAAATTAGAACGACGTTAAATTTTTCATTTCGTCGCTCACAGACTTCCTATTATGTAATAAATTAATAATCGCAAATTGGTTATTTCATCGACGAATTTGTGAACAATTGAGGGTCTCTGCTGCCATCTCTGGCAAAATCGTACGCAATCGATAGCAGAAGTGTTCAGAAGAGAAGGTTATCTTTGCAGGAAGGTTTGAGAGTTTTCTGATCGAAAACTAACACTCTACCGATATTGCAGGGACCTTGTTCACCCTCTCTGTAACATCGACTGTCTCCTGGCCAGAGGAACGTGTTATCAGGACATTTCATAGAGAGTTTCACGTATTCTGCCTGGTCGGGAAAGTAGACGAAGTCAGGATTCAGACTCTTGGTTAAGCCGATGGACGGATAACTACAAATGTGCAGGATGCACGTGCTTAGAACTGCGAGCACTGTTACCGAACGCATGTTTGGTCCAAACTTCCGGTTATCCGCTGTTTCTGAGTCCTGGAACAGAAGCAGCGGTGGTTAAGTTCGAAATCGTTTTGGTTTGATTTCAAACTAAATTAATATTACAATTATGACTAAATTTATATTTTATAATTGAGAATGAACTACAACTAAATTGTAATTATTGTAATTATGATTAAATGAGAGTTAGTTTATGAGAAACTTATAATCATTATAATTGTGGCTAAATTAGAAATGAACTATAATTATTGTAGTAGTGATTATATTATGACTATATTCATATTTTATAATTGAGAGTAAACTACAACTAAATTGTAATTATTATAATTATGATTAAATTAGAGTTAGTTTATGAGAAACTTATAATCATTATAATAATGGCTAAATTAGAACTGAATTATAATTATTGTAGTTGTGATTAAATTATGACTATATTCATATTTTATAATTGAAAGTAAACTACAACTAAATTGTAATTATTATAATTATGATTAAATGAGAGTTAGTTTATGAGAAACTTATAATTATTATAATTGTGGCTAAAGTAGGACTAAATTATAATTATTGTAGTAGTGATTAAATTATGACTATATTCATATTTTATAATTGAGAGTGAACTACAACTAATTTATAATTATTATAATTTTGACTAAATTAGAATTAAATTAAAAGTAACTTATAATCATTATAATTATGGCTAAATTAGAACTAAACTATAATTATTGTAGTTGTGATTAAATTACAATTAAATTCATATTTTATAATTAACAGTAAACTACAACTAAATTATTATCATTATAATTATGACTAAATTGTAATCATTATAATTATTAATCATTAATTACTATCAGAGAGTATAATAAAATTATAATTGGATTAATGTACCAACTGTCACAAGATAGCCGTCGTCAGACATTTTATTGAATTGAATTTTATAGCCACCTAACCTAGCTACTATACTGGTTAACATAGTTTGAACGAATAATTTTAAATAAAATAAAAAATCATCATTAATAATTAAGAAATGTATCAAAACATGTTAACAATTTTGTAATCTTATTGAGTTAAACTGAAAGGACCTATAAATGACCTAAATTGAATTTTAACAATTTAATGGAAATTTGGATACAAATTTATTGTATCGTATGAGTATAAAATTATACTCGATTGTAATTTTTCAATATAATAGAATATTTCTCATCGAAGGAGAAACGTATAAATTTGCACACTCATAATCACAGAAACTTTCACGATGTCGAGCGTTCTCATGGTGAATATTGCAGATCGTTTAAAATTTTTAATTGAAAAATTTTTACCTGTTGTACTCTACCGGAAAACACAGTTGCTAAAAACAACTTTTGAACTATTTTTAACGATCATCTAATTTGACAAATATTAAAAACTAAAATGCATGTATCAACGTTTTAATTAATTGCTAAAAATTTGATTAATAATTATTTAAATTACAAAATGTTATAAAAAGCTGTTCGATAAAGACAAATTATTATTACAAACTTTTCCTGCAAAAATTTGTTTAACAAAAGTTAATAAAGTTATAGTCAATAAGGTTATAAGAAAGATATAAATAAAATAGGAGGAATGTAAATAAAATAATAAGAAAAATGCAAAGAAAATAGTAAAAAAAATGATAACAAAGCAATTACAAATTTATTGATATTGTGCAGCGCTAAAAGAGAAACTGAATGTTTTTTCTAGCAGTCTGTGATGTTGCCACCTCAATTTATAACCGCAGCCTCCATTTCGTTATGAATTAAATTCTTTGTTGCTTTCTATTTCCAATCAATTTCAATAAATCGTTAAATTACAAAAACTCGTTTTATCAACCAACAGGGTCACTGAATAAGTGATACATTTCTGTTGTAATCTGCTGACACCGTATAAAGTATGCAAAATAGTAAGATAACGTTTTTTCTCGATATAGGTCAAGTGATAACTATTAATTAAAATATGAAGATGTATGTTAACTTGTAACATATTCATATTGCTCTTTCAAATTTATTTTTGAAAATCGCAAAATTTTTTATAAAAGAATCATTGCAATCTTCGTTAGCAAAGATAAATTAAAATGCAGAAGAAAAATGATTACTTGAGAAAAATTCAATAAATAATAACTGGAAGAACATTATTACCTAAATTACCTAAAAAATGAATCATTACAGAATTATTTATTTTCAAAATAACTAACGAAATAATACAATAAAAATAAACTAACTAAACATTTAAAAGAAATTAACTAAAGTTTAATAAAATTAAAAAGAAATTAAATTCAAATTAAATTAAATTGAACAAAGAATTAAAAAAGTAAAGACGTGTACAAGGCGTTTATTGATAAAACAAGTCTGCCATACATAGAAAGTTTATCGCATATTTTCCAGATAAATTAAAAGTTTTGAAGTGTTTCGTTTATTTGTCGAACAGAAATACATTGGAAAATAATATGGAGCTCTCAAACTGCATGACGCAGAATATTCTTCTGTATTACAAATAAAAGCAACAGAGCTAAAAAAACGCTTTTCAATGCAAAAGAAGTATTAACAACGAAAAATGTAATAAATGGAATTGTAAATTTATCGTGAATACAGAAAATATGTATTATTAGAATATCATGATTCAAAATTATTTCCATTCACTCTGTTTATAAATTATTGGAGATAATCTATGATCTGGAAAGTCCCAGTTATGAACGATGATCATATTATATATGTCTTATATCATTACTTTTACTCATATTATTACCATTGTTATTGTCATTGTTACCATTATTGTTATTATTATTAATTCTTTGTACTTGAAGGTATTTTTGCTCTTGGAAAATTCCTAGATTCCTAGATTCCTAGATTCCTAGATTCCTAGATTCTTAGATTCCTAGATTCCTAGATTCCTAGATTCCTAGATTCCTAGATTCCTAGATTCCTAGATTCCTAGATTCCTAGATTCCTAGATTCCTAGATTCCTAGATTCCTAGATTCCTAGATTCCTAGATTCCTAGATTCCTAGATTCCTAGATTCCTAGATTCCTAGATTCCTAGATTCCTAGATTCCTAGATTCCTAGATTCCTAGATTCCTAGATTCCTAGATTCCTAGATTCCTAGATTCCTAGATTCCTAGATTCCTAGATTCCTAGATTCCTAGATTCCTAGATTCCTAGATTCCTAGATTCCTAGATTCCTAGATTCCTAGATTCCTAGATTCCTAGATTCCTAGATTCCTAGATTCCTAGGTTGCTAGATTGTTGGATTGCTAGATTCCTAGATTCCTAGATTTTTAGATTCCTAGGTTGCTAGATTGCTGGATTGCTAGATTCCTAGATTCCTAGATTCCAAGATTCCTAGATTCCTAGATTCCCAGGATTTCAAGTTTATAGATTTCAACATTTTTAGAATCCTAAATTCTCAATTTTCAATTTACTAAAATTTTTTATTGACAAACTTAATGATCTCTTTTGAGGTTGGGCTAATGACCATGGCAGTCGATGCCCATAACATCATCATCTTTTGAGGTTATGTCTCAAGTATATATATGGCATCTCTGTTGTGCTTATACATCCCATAATTAATTAAAAAATAGCTATTACATATTGTTGAGTCAAAATGTATCACCTTTTAAATGTGAAGAGATATTATCATTAATAAACCACAATGTTTACAGTGACAATTACAGAATTATAAAACCACAGTATAATACAATAATAATTAACAGAAAAGAAGTGAAAAATGATAAAATGTAATAAAAATACAAAATGCTAAATTAGAAATATATTACTAAAGTAGGTAAAGAAAATACAATACTGTAAATATGTAGAAAAAAAAATAAAAAGAGAAAGGATAGGTATAAAAATTAATACATTAATAGTAAAATATGCAAGAGTAATACCAAGAATAATAAATATAACAGTAAATAGCAGTAATATTAACAGTAGTAATGGTTGTAAAAATTATATAGTATGGATGATGGATAAATTGTCATATGCAAATGCAAGGTCCAAATGTGACCATGACACTAAATGAAGCACTGCCATATACAAAATGGCCTTAAGGTTGTAATTTGAACAAATAACCTTCATTATTTTTTTCCTCGTACAATTACCGTGGCAGTCGTTTACAAGGGAACATTGTAACATGCATGGCTGAATATCATTTTCAAATTGAGAATTTTGCAAATTATTAAATTTATAAATTTTCAAGTTAAATTATTTCCAAACGTTTGAGTTTATTGATCTTTAATTGGTAAATTGCTGTATTGGGAGATTCTTAGAGTTTTAGGTTTGTAGATTTTTAGATTTGTAGATTGCTAGATTCCTAGATTCCTAGATTCCTAGATTTCTAAATTCCTAGATTCCTAGATTCCTAGATTGCTAGATTGCTAGATTGCTAGATTGCTAGATTGCTAGATTGCTAGATTGCTAGATTGCTAGATTGCTAGATTGCTAGATTGCTAGATTGCTAGATTCCTAAATTACTAGATTGCTAGATTGCTATATTGCTAGATTGCTAGATTGCTAGATTGCTAGATTGCTAGATTGCTAGATTGCTAGATTGCTAGATTGCTAGATTGCTAGATTGCTAGATTGCTAGATTGCTAGATTGCTAGATTGCTAGATTGCTAGATTGCTAGATTGCTAGATTGCTAGATTGCTAGATTGCTAGATTGCTAGATTGCTAGATTGCTAGATTGCTAGATTGCTAGATTGCTAGATTGCTAGATTGCTAGATTGCTAGATTGCTAGATTGCTAGATTGCTAGATTGCTAGATTGCTAGATTGCTAGATTGCTAGATTGCTAGATTGCTAGATTGCTAGATTGCTAGATTGCTAGATTGCTAGATTGCTAGATTGCTAGATTGCTAGATTGCTAGATTGCTAGATTGCTAGATTGCTAGATTGCTAGATTGCTAGATTGCTAGATTGCTAGATTGCTAGATTGTCAGATTGCTGAATTACTAGATTCCTAGATTTCTAGATTCCTAGGTTCCTAGATTCATAGATTCCTACATTTCTAGATTCCCGACATCTTAACCTCCTTCCGTGCTTTGACGAGTCTCACTCGTGACGCACATGCAGCTCTAATGTAACAAACCTTACTCAAATTTTGAATACTCATCAACTCTGAAATTTAGGTTCACCTATAACTTGCATTATCAAGGATCCCTCAACATAAAATACTCACAAAGTTTTAATTTTCTTTGTTCATTTCAATATTATAGCCAAGAGTAGTTAGTCATGACTGACGCATCTGATGCGTCATAAATAAATAAATGGCACAGAGAGGGGTTTTTATAGCTTTCGACATTCTTAGAATCCCACACTCCCAGTTTCCAATTTACTAAATCTTTTAATTCTTTAATTTCTTTTAATTTTTTAATTCATCAATTTTCCAAACTTCGTCAATCCCAAACTTTGCAACCTCCAAATTCCCAAATTACTATCCAAACACTCATCTCCCACAGCTCCCATTCTCAAAATTTCTACCCCAACTTCCCAAATGTCGCTATATTCCACCACCCAACCCAATCAACGTAATTAATCAAAATATTGGTCCAGAACGAATGAAATACATTTACTTGAAACCCGATAGCAAGCATAACCTTCAATTACCGAAACGAGCCATCAAAATAATGCAAATTCCCCCATCACCAAAATCGTTTCTCTGCCAGCATCCACACAAGGTATCAGATTTACATTCGCCCGAGTGTTCTGAAACGATACTAATGAACGTTTCGTTAAAAACAAACGTGGTACGCCGCTGTCATAATAACTGAACTTTGTAATTCCTCAAGGTATTTACGATTTCACAGTCCGTTCGTTGCGGTCTCCACATTTAAATCCTGACTCCGATGGCCATAGTTCGCAGAGACGGTCTAATTTACCAGAAACACTATGCTCGTTATCAAATGAACGCATTGCTTTCGTCCGAGTTTCAGGTTGCATATAAATATCAAGCAGAAAGCGCGGATAAAGGTAGACCACGACAGAAAGATTAAATCTTTGCCGCGTTAAAGGTAGCTACTACGTAGCCGTGCAACGCCAGCTTTTACGCTTTATGGCTGACCATAAAAATTTACGTTCGCCAGCGAGGGTACAGTTGACTCGTTCGACTTGAACTTTACAGCGGTTTTTCAAACTGTAACGAGCACCGGAAGCCGGGGGACAAAAGCGTATCGTTTTTATCGCGGATCCGCCCGGAAGAGAATATGTACCACGGTCCGACGTATCGACTCGGGGAATCTCATTTGTAAAGCAACGTGCCCTTGTCCTGAATGGAAAATTAAATTCAAACTTTCCACGACAGTACGAAATTTTCCAGAATTGCGATAACGAAGAAACAAACACGTACGAACGCTACTCTTCGCCAACTCGATACAATCTCCTTACACCTTACTATCTGCCTCCAGGCGAATTTACTGCGCCAAAGAAGTTTATTCGTTTGTGGGGAGTACAAAGGACTGAGTTATGCTACTACGGGACACCTTGCAATGCAGTGTATACAAATTTTATGACACGAGAGGTGAGAGAAATTGGGATGTCATATGCAGATGCGCTCTGGGCTTGAGAAAATGGGGTATGGTAGACTTTTTTGGGGGGAAATGGCGATATACTGAGGTGATGATTAATAGATTATTAGTAATTTAGATATTTTTGGAATTGTATGGTTTTAGGTTTGTAAAATTTCAAATTTTGCAATTGCTTAAATTAATAATAATTATTGATAATAGCTTGTTTAATTAATAATTTAAGAAATTGCAAAATTAATAAGTTCTTAATTTTACAGTCTCACAATTTCATAACCTCACAATTTCACAATCCCACAATTTAATAAGTTCACAATACCTAAATTTTTTGCAATTGCTTAAATTAATAATAATTATTAATAATAATTTTTTAATTTTATAGTCTCACAATTTCATAACCTCACAATTAAACAATTTCACAATCTCACAATTTAATAAGTTCACAATATCTCAATTTTATTACTTTACAATTTCTAAATTTTCAAATATAAAAATTCCTAAACCCCCGAATTCTAAAATCACTATCACAAATTACTAAATTTTTAAATTTCCATGTATCTAAATTATTGGCTGTCTAAGTAGCTATACGTCTTTATAAATTAGCAAATTTCAAATGTCTAAATTCCCAATCTCATAAATGTTAAAATTCTCAAACTTTTAAATATCTAAATTCCCAAACTCTCAAATGTTAAAATTCTCAAATCCCCAAACTCTCAAATGTTAAAATCCTCAAATCCCCAATCTCTCAAATGTTATACTCCTCAAATTCCCAAATTCTCAAATGTCAAAATCCTCAAATCCCCAATCCCTCAAATGTTATATTTCTCAAATTCCCAAATTCTCAAATGTTAAAATCCTCAAATCCCCAAACTCTCAAATTTTAAAATCCTCAAATTCCCAAACTCTCAAATGTTAAAATCCTCAAATCTTCAAATCCCCAAACTCTCAAATGTTAAAATCCTAAAATTCCCAACCTCTCAAGTTTTAAATTCCTCAAATTCCCAAACTCTCAAATGTTAATATTCTCAAATCCCCAACCTCTCAAGTGTTAAATTTCTCAAATTCCCAAATTTTCAAAATTTAATATCCTCAAATTTCCAAACTCTCAAACTTTAAACTCTTCAAATTCCCAAATTTCTAATCCTCAAATTTTCCAATAATAAAAACCTCTACTTTCCATCTTCCCAAACCTCTAAATTCACAACTTAACAATTTTCCAAGTTCTCAACATCTCAAATCCCTAAAATCTCCAAATTGTTCCCCAAACCCCAAATTGAATCCTTAAATATCTAACTATCGAAGTTGCAAATATCTATCTATCGAAATTGCAAAATTGCCCAAACTTAAGAATCCAAAAACTTTCAAAATTTCAAATTTCTCAAATTCTCAAACTCCATTTCACAAAATTAATGAACGAAATCTGTATACACGTTATGCACGTACTCCCGAGCGAATCTGAGAATTAGTTCTCAAATACCTATTACTGCGCTAGTTTCGATTACTTCACGCATGATATTAACGTTACAGTTCAGAGAGTAGATATCAATACTAATTAATTAATCACGTTTGCTGTTGCAGAAATAAATGTCGAATGATTTATGAAACTAATCAATGAAGTAATATCTGTAGAATCAAGAGATGTATAATCACATGTGGAAACTAGTATTAATTATTAATTTATTCATTACATTTGATACAGATAAACGATTTACCGATCTGTCGAAGTTACGCGTTTCAAACTGCGCGCGCTATAATCTCACATGATATGTCACGTGTGGTTAATGATGTCTGACTCTTGGGAAATGTCAAACCTTTCTATTAATTTAATTAATTTGCGCATTGGGGGATACTTAATGGGCGTTTTGAAATAGGAGAGACATTTATTAAATACTTCTGTTGTATCAGGAGGACTTACTAAGTTAAATAGTTTTAATTATTTAGAATGGAGGAAAGTACAATTTTTCATGGAGCTTCACATTAAAATATAATCTTCCTTTTCGGATTACAAGTTTAATATAGTCTTACAAGTTTAATATAGTAATTACAAGTAATTTATCTGGTAATATACTAAATCTTTTGTGTAACTTATTTATCAAATGCGTCAGGTGGAATTAACTGTTTAATGCTAGAACATTAAAATCAATTAATATAAAATTAATATGTTACGTCCATTTTGTATAGAATGATGCTTCACCACTTTAGTTATAGTTGCACTTAAACTTCAAACTGATGCATTTTAAAAATTCGAGTGATCATTATTAAAATTAATGAAATTCTCGAGTGCGTCATGAGTGCGTCACGAGTGAGACTAGTCAAAATATGGCAAAGTAAGAAAAGAAACTTCAAACTGATGCATTTTAAAAATTTGAGTGACCATTATTAAAATTTATGAAATTCTCGAGTGCGTCATGAGTGCGTCACGAGTGAGACTAGTCAAAATATGGCAAAGGAAGAAAAGAAACTTCAAACTGATGCATTTTAAGAATTCGAGTGACCATTATTAAAATTTATGAAATTCACGAGTGCGTCATGAGTGCGTCACGAGATTAGTTAAAATGTGGCGAAGGAATAAAAGAAACTTCAAATTTTGAAGAGTTGATATTCTCATACCTAGTGTACAATGTTTATCTAGAAATTTTACTTCAAATTTGACAGAAATTATTATTAGAAATCATATTCCAAAGTGAAATTTTACCTTAAATTAAAATTGATGAAATTCAATTGCGTCACGAATCAGACTAGTCTAAATTATGGCAAAGTAATGAGAGAAACTTCAAATTTTGAAGAGTTGATATTCTCATATATAGTGTACAATGTTTGTCCAGAAATTTCACCCTAAATATACCATTAATTACTCTAAATGTACCAGAAATGTTATCTGAAGATTGACAATAGGTGGATCAGAGTTAAAAAAAAAAATATGCACATCTGTCACGACGATCTGAAATTCGCAAGAAGAGAGAAACGATATGTATCTAGTTCCCCCAGGTATCGCAATAATTTTAAGAGTAAGTTTTCAAGTTTCCCGGACAATGCAATGACCGACGCTTCAAGAAGATAGAGCACGCCTGGCTTTTACATTATCATTGTCGTCGTGCGCGTTCCCTCGCAATTTATTGCGTGTAGATAGCAATTAATTTTGTAACTCCTGCGGGAGATGGGAATTTGCTACAGGACAATTCTTCTGTTCCTTTTTTTGGAATTCCCGTTGAAAATCGTGCACACGACATTCGTTATATAAACGCATAATGGCCCTTACAGTAATTTACAACCCTTGCTCTGTTGAATAGCGATACACTATCGTAGCTTCTGAATGTATTCAACTTGAATTGTACGCGGAGAGGATATTAGGATAGTCTTCCTATTTTTAAATTGTTTGATTTAGTGTCTTATGAAGAATTATGCCTATTGTGTTGCTGCATTTTAAAATACATTGGAACATAAAAATTTAAAATATATTCATTGGTGAATACAAATTGTAATTTATTAATAGAAATTTAATATGGTACTTCAATATGGAGTCATTGGTTAATGAAGACTATAATTTACTGTGTATTCAGTGGAAATAAAAATTGTAATTTATATTATAATTATTTGTGAATAAAGATTGTAAGTTACTATATATTCATTTGGGAATAAGAACTATATTTATAACGTAATTATTGATAAATAAAAATAGTAAGTTACAATAAATTCATTCATAAATAAGAACTATAATTTATAAAATAATTGTTGGTGCAAAAAAATTGTAATTTATAATACAATTACTTGTGAATAATAATTGTAAGTTACTATATATTCATTTGGGAATAAGAACTATAATTTATAACGTAATTATTGATAAATAAAAATAGCAAGTTACAATAAATTCATTCGTAAATAAGAACTATAATTTATAAAATAATTGTTGGTGCATAAAATTTGTAATTTACAAAGAATATTCATTTATAAATAAAAACTACAATTTACAGTACATTTACTGTAAAATGTAATATGAAGAATAATAAATGTAATATGTAATAAATATAATAGGAACAACTAAGTAAATATGATATGTGTTCCATTAAAGTATGCATTTAATCATTAATTTAAAAAATTGGAATAAAAAATTGACCTTAAATTTTTTATAAGATCTCAGATCACTAAATTAATTAAAGAATATTTCATTATGAATTAAACATCAATTATTATGTAGTATTCGAATTAAGAACTGCTCCGATAATTCGCAATCTCTACGTTTTGCTTAAGATTTCAATGAAGCATGTCAACATCATGAAACCCAATAAACACACCATTAAATACTGTGTTGATATCAATTATCATTATAACCCAAGTTTTTCCCTGCTTTTACTTTCGAAGACGTAGTACAATTTATCAGTATGTATTTATAAACGTTATGGTCTTATATTAGCCACTTATGACATATTTGATTTGATCATTAGTCATGAATCAACGAGGACGTGTTTATGTCACGAAAGAATGTTTCACGTCGCTTCGAGAAACGGCGATATGATCGATGAAACGTTCTGACGACGATATGAACCGTTTCGCGTTACATTCGATGAAAAATACGGATCGGTGTGCTAACAAACATGATGAATTATTTGGAGCTTACTCGCATTTAGATCGAGTTACCTTATATTGCGTTTATTACTTGTGCTGGTTTGATTTATGGACAATTTATTGGTTGGGAAGTTGGGAAAGTTGGGTGTTTGGATATTGGAGATATTTGGAAATTTGTGTTTTTGGATGTTGGAGATATTTGGAACTTTGTGGACTTGTGACATATTTGGAAATTTTTGCATTTGGAGAATTAGTGAAATTTGTGGATTTGAATGTGTGACGTATTTGAGATGTAATGAATTTGGACACTTGAGAGTTTGTGAAATTTATGGAATTTGATATGTGACATATGTGGGACTTTATAGATTTCAGTATTTTAGAATTAGTGAAACTTGTGGATTTGGATATGTGACATATGTGGAACTTTATAGATTTGGATATTTGAGAATTATTAAAACTTGTGGATTTGGATATGTGACATATGTGGAACTTTATAAATTTGCATACTTGACTATTATTAAAATTTGTGGATTTGGATATGTGACATATGTGGAACTTTATAAATTTGCATATTTGAGAATTATTAAAACTTGTGGATTTGGATATGTGACATATGTGGAACTTTATGGATTTGCATACTTGAGAGTTATTAAAACTTGTGGATTTGGATATGTGACATATGTGGAATTTTATAAATTTGCATACTTGAGAATTATTAAAACTTGTGGATTTGGATGTGTGACATATATGGAACTATATAAATTTGCATACTTGAGAATTATTAAAACTTGTGGATTTGGATGTGTGACATATGTGGAACTTTATGGATTTGCATACTTGAGAATTATTGAAACTTGTGGATTTGGATGTGTGACATTAGGAGATTTATACACTTGGATATTTGAGAAACTTGACAATTTATGAACTTAATTATTTAACCATTTTAGAAATTTGTAAATTTTTATACCTAAAATTTGTGTGAATATATAAACTTGTATTATTTGAGAATTTTTACAATTGAAAATAGAAATTTATCAAACTTGAGAATTTACAGAAATCTTGATTTTTATGTCTAATAATGCAAAGGTTCAAATTTCAAAATTAAAAAAAAAACAAAAATTCGAAACTATACAAACTAAATTTATAAATATAAAAATATACCTAACCATGCAAACTAAATTTATAAATATAAAAATGTACCTAACCATGCAAACTAAATTTATAAATATGAAAACGCACCTAACCATGCAAACTAAATTTATAAATATGAGAATGCACCTAACCATCACAATAACTACCGAAAAACAAGGGAATCGTAACAATACAGCATAACCAAACACCAACCTAACCTAACGCAACCAATTTCACGTGCGGCACGCAGTAAATAAGCCCGAAATTGTGAATAAAGTTGCGGTAACGTTTTAAGCGGGAAACAGATGCCCTAAAATGTCTGCTTACCAGCCAGGCAAACCGTTTTACATAATTTAGATTAAACTTACACTTTGCACGCTCTCACCGGCAACAAGATTAACGATTACTTTACACTCACGTTTGCTCGTTTATTTCCCCTTCTGTTCTTCAGTTACCACCCGATCCTTTGTTCTCCTGGTGCAGCTGGTTAGACCGTGAAGTTGCTAGCTCCACAAGTAATTCACTGTCACTAATAGAAATTTGATAATCAAAAACACACAGGATGGTGTCCCGCGTTTATGAATCGAGCTTCCAACGGAGACTGTGAGGCCGGCGTATCAAAAGTTAATCTACGCCAGGCTCCGGTAAGGATTGAAGCCAAAGAGGTGGAAGGAAGATGGAGGTACGTATCGCCTTCAAACGTGTCGTCCGTTTTAAGGAGAGGAAAGGGGAAAATCACCAGAGGAGGGATTAATCCGAGGCAGCCGGTGATCATCTCTTAAAGAACTAGTCTGATCGTGAGGAGACTACGTTTTCGAAGCCAACACCTTTCCTGTCTTCCGACACTTTCGACAACTCCCGAGGGAAATAAAAGAACCCATGGCTAAATAATACCTTCCTCGATAAATATAATGGAAATCTTGACGGCATAGTTTTCCAAATTTACGGGATTAATCCGTGGTTAGCTCCGTGCTGTTCAATGGAGTTCTAGGTTAACAGTGCTATTTGGATCGCACATCCGGAACTTCTTGTGTAGTTATGTAAATCAAGTGGATTAAGTCTTTTTCTAGTGTTATCTGCATTTTTTGTGAAGTTGTCTTGTGAAGATTTTTGGAACTGGTCTTGTGGAATTATCTGTATTGAGTTTACTGCATCTAATTTATTTTTATTGTTGTCTGCGTCAAGTTTGATTTATTTGGATTTGCAGTTATTCGGATTAAGTTTCATTTATTTGGATCAAGTTTGATTTATTTGGATTTGCAGTTATTTGGATTAAGTTTCATTTACTTGGATTTGCAGTTATTTAGATCAAGTTTGATTTACTTGAATTTGCAGTTATTTGGATCAAGATTGATTTATTTGGATTTGCAGTTATTCGGATTAAGTTTCATTTATTTGGATCAAGTTTGATTTATTTGGATTTGCAGTTATTCGGATTAAGTTTCATTTATTTGGATCAAGTTTGATTTATTTGGATTTGCAGTTATTCGGATTAAGTTTCATTTATTTGGATCAAGTTTGATTTATTTGGATTTGCAGTTATTCGGATTAAGTTTCATTTATTTGGATCAAGTTTGATTTATTTGGATTTGCAGTTATTCGGATTAAGTTTCATTTATTTGGATCAAGTTTGATTTATTTGGATTTGCAGTTATTCGGATTAAGTTTCATTTATTTGGATCAAGTTTGATTTATTTGGATTTGCAGTTATTCGGATTAAGTTTCATTTATTTGGATCAAGTTTGATTTATTTGGATTTGCAGTTATTCGGATTAAGTTTCATTTATTTGGATCAAGTTTGATTTATTTGGATTTGCAGTTATTCGGATTAAGTTTCATTTATTTGGATCAAGTTTGATTTATTTGGATTTGCAGTTATTCGGATTAAGTTTCATTTATTTGGATCAAGTTTGATTTATTTGGATTTGCAGTTATTCGGATTAAGTTTCATTTATTTGGATCAAGTTTGATTTATTTGGATTTGCAGTTATTCGGATTAAGTTTCATTTATTTGGATCAAGTTTGATTTATTTGGATTTGCAGTTATTCGGATTAAGTTTCATTTATTTGGATCAAGTTTGATTTATTTGGATTTGCAGTTATTCGGATTAAGTTTCATTTATTTGGATCAAGTTTGATTTATTTGGATTTGCAGTTATTCGGATTAAGTTTCATTTATTTGGATCAAGTTTGATTTATTTGGATTTGCAGTTATTCGGATTAAGTTTCATTTATTTGGATCAAGTTTGATTTATTTGGATTTGCAGTTATTCGGATTAAGTTTCATTTATTTGGATCAAGTTTGATTTATTTGGATTTGCAGTTATTCGGATTAAGTTTCATTTATTTGGATCAAGTTTGATTTATTTGGATTTGCAGTTATTCGGATTAAGTTTCATTTATTTGGATCAAGTTTGATTTATTTGGATTTGCAGTTATTCGGATTAAGTTTCATTTATTTGGATCAAGTTTGATTTATTTGGATTTGCAGTTATTCGGATTAAGTTTCATTTATTTGGATCAAGTTTGATTTATTTGGATTTGCAGTTATTCGGATTAAGTTTCATTTATTTGGATCAAGTTTGATTTATTTGGATTTGCAGTTATTCGGATTAAGTTTCATTTATTTGGATCAAGTTTGATTTATTTGGATTTGCAGTTATTCGGATTAAGTTTCATTTATTTGGATCAAGTTTGATTTATTTGGATTTGCAGTTATTCGGATTAAGTTTCATTTATTTGGATCAAGTTTGATTTATTTGGATTTGCAGTTATTCGGATTAAGTTTCATTTATTTGGATCAAGTTTGATTTATTTGGATTTGCAGTTATTGGGATCAAGTTTAATTTACTTCGATTTGCAGTTATTTGGATCAAGTTTATTTCTGCTGTACTTATTTAGATTAAGTTCGTTGTGTAATTATCTGTAGCAAGTTTATTTCTTATATAGATATTCTAAATGAATTTCACTCCTTGTGCAGTTATTCTAGATCAAATACATTTTCTGCACACTTCTCTATATCACACTTATGCCTTGTACATTTTTCTAAATTAAATTCACATTTGACACTGTTATCTAAATCAAGCTGATTTTTTGTACAGTCATCTAGATTAAGTTTATTTCTTGTGGAATCATCTGCATAACATTTATTTCTTGTACAACTATCTAAAATTTATTTCTTGTACAACTGTCTACAATTTATTTCTTGTGCACCTGTCTAAAATTTATTTCTTGTACAACTATCTAATTGTTTACAAAATTGTCAGTGAAAAAGTCATGTAACAAGTTTTAAAAAGGCATCTAATTTTTAAAAATTCATTTAACAAAAAAGGTTTAATTGATTTTTATTCGAAAATCGAATGCTAAAAACAGTTTCTAAAGATTGAAAGTTGAATTTAAACCTTGACGTCTTCACTAAAGCGTTCCGCATGGAGACTGATGGTCAAGGTCAACACTCTTGCGCATATTGTCAATATTAATATAACGCTTCATCGTACGATAGGTACATAAGTTATGTTACTTTTTCAAGAAAAATATTAACCGAGCTACGAAAATATAGAATATTTTCCTTCGAATGAAACCATTATTTTAAAATAATATCGTATTGTTTTAAAAATCAAGTTAGTCATACTGTTTTAAAATCAGTGTAGAATAATCCATATGAATTCTTCATGTTTTAATGTATCATTTAACTTTCATTTTTCTGTTATCGATGAAAAAATATAATTTTATATTTTATGGAGTGGAGATAAATGATGTGAAATAAAAATTGAAGAATCATTTTATTTAAAACAAAAATGTTGGTAAATGGTAATTCAAAATGTCCTTTGTAATTGTTTTTAGAAAGAGAAAATGTAGTAGATCAACCATAATCAGAGACTGAAGAATGAAAACAATAAATAATCTTAAAAATGACAGTGATCTTAAAATAACAGTAAAATTACAGTAATCTTACAATGATCTTAAAATAACTTAATCATTAGTTTTCTTCTTCTGTTTTTATCTTACTTCAAAATAAAATTATAATCATTTTAATGTCAGAAATGTTTCAAATTTTTATAAGATGAGTATATACGAAGATAATAAACATCATAAATTTGTATCAACTGTGTCTGTACTGATTGTACTAAATATTAAATAATTTGTATTAAATATTTGTAATAAATATCAAATAATTTGTATCGATTATTAAATAACACATAGTAAATATGTGTATTAATTATTAAATAACTTATATAAAATATGTGTATTAAATATTGAATATTTTATATCAAATATCTATACTAAACATTGAATAATTTGTGTCAAACATTTGTATCAATTATTAAATAATTTATATTAAATATGTGCAGTAAATATTGAATAATTTATATTAAACATGTGCACTAAATATTAAATATGTGTATTAAATATTGAATAATTTATATCAAATATTTGCATCAAATATTGAATAAATCAGTTCTCATTGAACACAATTCTCTGCTACATTTATTTATCCATTTATATCATACGTATACATATCACATCTACTAAATATTTATTATAAAATTCACACATACACAGTCAAAATATTTTTATATCATGCTATATATTATGTTGAAGGTGAGGAGATCCGTGGACGAATAAAGTGTCGTAATTAATTATGTACAAAACAGAAAAACTATTTATTCAAGAACGATATAAAATATAATCAGAATTACGTGAGAGGAATATAAAGAGAACAAAATTGAATCGAAACATGCGAATACAAGAAGGAACAAACAATGATGATTAACATCGCTAGATGGAGACAAATGTTAATGCTAATTCGTGTATCGCTCTTATATTACTTTTATCTCCAATATATTAGGGGTACCGAAAAGTAATCAAAATTTCTTCGATGATTCAACACTTTTCTATGTAAACTCGAAGGACTTTTTTTACGAAGGAACAATTGCCTTTACGCTGACAAAAAGCGTTAGAAAGTGATGGAAATTATTTTGTTGATTTAAGATTTCTGAAATAAATAAATATTTTTCGCCAGGAAACAAAATTTTGATTACTTTTCGGTACCCCTAATATAAAGTACATCAAAACTACTTCAAATACATTAAATACATCAAATTGTTACTACATAATCTATTTTTGTAGTATATCTACCGCACACTAATTATATAATCAATTTGTTTACCGTTTTATCAGATATTAAAAAATGTATGATATTCGATAGTTGCGAAATATATCTGGAAAATATATGCATCGTTAGCAGATAACGAGTTATATGATCATCTTCGAATCAATGTTAATCGTATAGGTTTCTATATTGCAATGCACTATTCTTTCTAAGTTATATGCACTGAGGCGATAACATGAGTTTGCAGGTTCTGACGTCAGGAATGTTGGATTACATTAACCACTGGGGAATTCCGAAGTCTATAGTTAATCATTCTGCGAGAACATGTTTTACTTTGCGTACTATACTATTTTATTTTACTTTCAAGGGAAATGGTTATTACGGTTGCAATCATAATGATGCGATAAAAATGATTCATTTTCGTGGTATACATATCGCAATTTAAGGAAAACTAGATGAAGGAGTTGGGAAATATTTACACTTCTAATATTATCAAATTTCATAACTTAATTCCTAATATTAAAATTACGAAATTTTATAATGTACAATTTTCTTCATGTAAAAATTACCAAATTTTTTAATTTCAAAATAACCGAATCTTAAATTTTCAAGGGTTCAAATTTTCAAACCCATAAATTTTCAGAGGACACAAAATTTTTTAATTTTTCAAGGTCCAAACCTTCAAATCTCCAAATTCCCAAATTCTCAAATTCTCAAATTCTCAAATTTCAAATTAACACTTTTAATATTCCAAATTTGACAAATTCTCAAACTTCTAAATTTCCAAATCTTCAAATCCTCAAATTACTAAATTTCCAAATTCTTAAATTTTCAAATTCCTAAATTTTATTCTCTAAATTTCCAAATTCAATAATTTTCAAGGGATCAAATCACCAAATTTCTAAATTGTTAATGGCCCAAATCTCCATTCTTCAAATCTCCAAATCTCTTAATCTCCAAATCACCAAATGTCCAAATCTCCAAATCTCCAAATCACCAAATCTCCAAATCTCCAAATCTCCAAATTACCGAATCTCAAACTCCCAAACTTCCAAACTTCCAAATTTCCAAATTTCCTCAATTTTAATTTATAAAACCACTAATTCCCTGCATCGTAAAAACTCCAAAATTCTTTCATCTCCCAAATCACCAATTCATTAAATTAATTAAATACGATGTCGCAACCGAAGTCGAAAAACATGTGGATATTTCAGAAATAAGTATACACGTATTTTACTGATGAGTCATACGTAAATCAACAGTTTCGTTCGTTCATTCATTATGTATACTTCTGATTAGAAATAAAGAAACAGGATAACAATCATCAAGTCTACTGTAAATATAATACAATCATTCAGAAAACAACAAAAATTGTCTGAACGAAAACATATCAAACTTGTTAAATAGTTATATGTATACATTCTACAAATTTTAATTTGAATAAAATTTTAATTTTATTATTACTAGCTATAAAAATGTTACGTACTATGTATTACTATAAGTACATTTTAATATTCTGTTGTATGTTATAATGTCATATGTGTATATGTGTCATATGTATATATGTGTCATACGTGTATATGTGTCATATGTAGATATGTGTCATACGTGTATATGTGTCATATGTGTATATGTGTCATATGTAGATATGTGTCATACGTGTATATGTGTCATACGTGTATGTGTGTCATATGTAGATATGTGTCATACGTGTATGTGTGTCATACGTGCATACGTGTAAATGTCTATGTGTGTATATGTGTAAATGTCTACATGTGTATATGTATATGTAAATGTCTATATGTGCATATGTGTAAACGTTTACATGTGTATATGTGTACATGTGTACGTGTGTATCTGTTACATACAATGTGCATATGTCACATATATGTATAATATCACATATTACGTATCATGTTATATTATACTTTCAAAATAAAACAATTTTAAATTCATCACAGAACTAGCCTATTTATACAATTTCCATAATTAATTATTCATGTGTTATTCTCCTCAATTTCTCACATTACATGTGCGAATATTCACACACGTATTTTTTCTTTACAAGAATTACTATTTTTCCACTATTTATACTCTTCTGTAAATATACTAAACACCTTAACAAACATGGCAGATTCCGAATTCGATAAAGCAATTTAGATGCAATTAATTTGATACGAAATATGTGATAATTAACTGCGAGCAAAAAGTTGTAAGATACAAACAGATAAAGCAAATCTTCGTTTTTCTCATTAGACAGTAAATGCCACTTCTCGGCCATTATTCAGTAGCGTGCGACGGCCATGAGTCACCATATTTTAATGCCACAAGTGACTCAGGTTCCCACTAGTCGAACTGCATTTTTTCTCCTAGAGAGCACAGTCCGTCTGGAAACAACGGACAAAAGAGCGGACCGCAAAAGAAGAACCGGGATTCGTTGATCGAAATGGAAAATTATATTGCCGCTTATAGGTTTTCGTGGTTAAGTGGCTGCAGAAGTTAAATAGAAACTCGAACGATTACGATCGCAATTCTGGGCTGAAAATTAAACGGCTTTGGGGGGAATCTTTTTATCTTGATTGACGTGCATCAGATTGATACGTACCATTATTCGAGAATATACAATTCAATTAACGGGACAATCAGATTCTTAATCGTTTGTGAAATGTCAGCGGAGAGCTTTACTGTATTGACCGCGTCTTTTTATGGGAAATTGCCCTGTCAAATATGATTGAAAATCGCTAATTTGCTATTTGAGCGGAAGGTTAGGTTGAAATATTTTATTTGATGGTATTTGTGAAAATTGTTTTGTTTCATGCAACTTGGGAAAATTGTATATTTTATTTATACAAGATGGTGCATTCAATTATATGAGACTGTTTATGAAAATAATTATACATATACTTCATCTACTAGTTATATAAAATTATGTATTGACTTTATACACTATTTGAATAAAATTATTTACAAAAATAATTATATGTTTATGTACTAACTATATATGATTATTTATAAGAATAAATATATACTTACCTCATACACTAATTAAATAAAATTATTTGTGAAGATAATTAATTTTGTACATTCATTACACATCATCTAATAAACTTAAATATCAAAATGAACAGTTTGTGAAATATTTAAAATTGTTAAAAAAAAAATAAGTTTATTTTTATTTAAAGTATCTAATGAGTTATTGTATCTTGTTATAAATTATATAAATTACAAGTTTAAATTAAATTGTATAAATTACAACCAAAAATTAATAACCAGTAAGAAAATTTGAAGAGAACAATCGACTATTCGATGACCAACCAAACATCAAATGATAAGACTAAAGGATCTAAAATGTTATTAACAAATGTAGTACGTAAAATTCCGTAGTAAGCTCCCATTGATTGTAAATTGAGTTGTATTTGGCTTATGAACGTTTTAAGCCGATGTTCACTGTGTTGCAATCAACACTCGGCGCGGATCAACGGTTAATCACCGTGAGATACTGCTCGTAAGCATTTAATCGTTCCGAATTGTAGCATTGCAGAGTTTCCGCTGAGAACGCGCTTTTAATTGCGATTTGATTATGCAACGCATAAAAAGTTGCTGCAAATTGGATATCGCGGAACGTCATAATTTACCGAGAAAAAGAGGAGTATACGTCAGCCATTTGAACATATTGCTTTCTGAAAACTAACTAATAGTCGAATTAATGCTTTACATTGAATCAGAAAGAGTACCGTATCCTGATACGGTGACGTACTTTTCTTGGAGAAGTTATGATATCACTTTGTTTCTTAATCATAAATATTTTCAGGATTACTGTTTTTTTTTTTTTCGATGACGATTAATTTGATTGGTAGTAGCAAGAGGATTAGACCTTCGTCCCTGATATTGATAGAATAAGGACGTTTTTGGTTTATTCGAAGTATAGGTTAAAATTAGTGTTATGCAATTATTCAACCATTAACATAATCATGTCACTTATGGTTAGGATGATATGAAGATCTTGTATGATATGAAGATCGTTAAATTAATGGGCGTTGAACTTTACTGATGATGTGCACTGCCGATTTGACGGTAAAATGAAAATTAGGAGATTTGAGGAATTGAAGAATTGAAGAATTGAAGAATGGAAGAATGGAAGAATTGAAGAATTGAAGAATTGAAGAATTGAAGAATTGAAGAGTTGAAGAATTGAAGAATTGGCGACTTGACGCCTTAACGACTTGACGACTCGACGACTCGACGACTCGACGACCCGACGATTTGACGATTTGAAGAATTGAAGAATAGAAAAGTTGAAAAATTGGAAGATTGGAAAATTGAAAGATTGAGAAATTGCAAGACTGAGAAATTGGAAGATTGAGGAATTGAAAGATTGAGAAATTGGAAGATTGAGGAATTGGAAGATTGAGGAATTGAAAAATTGAGAAATTGGAAGATTGAGGAATTGAAAGATTGAGAAATTGGAAGATTAAGGAATTGAAAGATTGAGAAATTGGAAGATTGAGGAATTGGAAGATTGAGAAATTGAAAAATTGAAAAATTTTAAAATTGAAAAATTGAAAAATTGAAAAATTGAAAAATTGAAAAATTGAAAAATTGAAAAATTGAAAAATTGAAAAATTGAAAAATTGAAAAATTGAAAAATTGAAAAATTGAAAAATTGAAAAATTGAAAAATTGAAAAATTGAAAAATTGAAAAATTGAAAGATTGAAAAATTGAAAGATTGAAAAATTGACGATTTCACGATTTGAAGATTGCAAAGTACGAAAATAAAACTCCACAACAAACAAATTCAGTAATAAGATGAGTACATTACCAGGTCATCCACGTTCCTTAACCTAACATTTCTCTACCACAGTCGAGTTAGAGCAGAAAGTTCTGGACAGCAGCACGTAATTTCATTGCCTTCCTACAGAACGAATCACTCGTTACTTCCTTAAAGGAGACCAAAGTCACGTAATGTAACCGACGGACCGAACTATTATCAATTTCAGTTTAAAGGGAGCGAACAACGGTGGAGAATACTCGCACCTGCCAATGAAAGTGGCTGAATTAAATGGCGCTACTGAATGGCGCGAATTAAGATCGGTTACCGTGGAATATTTTTGGAGGGGTCTCTTTTCTTCCTAGATAAATTATTCATGACCTCAATGGCTGATTAATTGCGTCCTTAAGCTCAAGGATTATTAAGATAAATGATGTCTGTAAAAAACACTTCTGACATTCGCGAATTCACTTAAATACCTTCTCATCAGATTCGTTGCTATTCCACTTGAAATTATTTGATCGGATACTTTCTTTTATGTTAGTATTTTATATTTTTATTTAGTATTTTTATGCCATATGACATGTAACATGGTTTTAATAAAATGTGACATAATTTTGATACTTTTGAACACACTGACAAATTCTGAAGTCACTATTATTTGGACCTCGATAATTTGCAATAATTGTAATAACGATAGTGATAATTGTAAAGAATATCCTTGAGATACTTAAGGGAGGCAATACCTTTAGACAGATGAAAATAAGCTGATATTTGTGAATTTTTTTGTACAGGACACCTTAGTTTTGCATTTTCGAAATTTCAGGTATAATTTATTATAACTATTGCC
>NW_003797242.1:2206780-2247882 GCF_000220905.1 Megachile rotundata
TTGGTCTGAAGCAAGTTTGCAGACAATGTTTCGAAAACTAACATTCACAGTTAGTAGATGAACCTCAGAAATGTGCAAAATATGTAAAATTGAAGAAATGGCGCGCTTTTAAAGAAAACCTTTGAATTTTATTGAAAATTTTTTCAATGTTTTGCAATAAAAAGGACTTTAATGTTCAATTTATTTCATACATTTAGGTTCATATGTTAGATAGTATTGTCATGGATATGTGCAAATTTGAGCACGATTGATAAACTAGTTTTTGAGTTATCAGTCACGGCAATTTTAAGAACGTAGTTTTGAGAAAAACGCGTTTAAAGTTTCGGTCCTCCGCATTGAACGCGTGTATACCCGCGGCGCTAATCGGTCATAACTTCAAAAGGACTTCGTATTTCACTTTAAAATTTTGAGACAATATTTATAAGATGTTACACTAACATTTTACAGAAAAACAAAATTTTGTAATTTTTTAAAATTCTAAAGGTATTAACCCCCTTAATAAAGAAGCGTTAAAAATTTGGTGTAGAAGAATGTGAAAATTACCGCTGTTTCGACAGATAACGAAAGGTCTAATCCATAAAACACTCGACTAGCATAAGGCTAGTTTAGCGTGTGACGCGTAGAGAATACTTTAGCACGCTCTAACACCCACGATTTATTTTATTACTGACTCCGAAGATCCGAACCCATAATACTTTGAACGAAAGCTGTATATTTACCCCTTTTCTCTTGAAAATAGGACCGCTCCTTTATACCGGCATTTTTCACGCAACTTATCCTTCAGAGAACCGAGATTTAAAGAGCACCTGACGGAAGATGCATGAGGTATACTTTAATATATCGAACAGTTGTCTTTTGTGCCGGTAAATGTGGAGCGTAAAATGGTTTTATCTGTAAAGAGGATTGAAAGAGGAAGCATGAATGATCTTCTGCGATACGGGGACTTACGATGATATTGATACTGGAGATTTTGGCATTTTTGAGGGGGTGAGATATGTGGGTAGGTGTTTGGAGATTGGAGGTTTAAGAGCGTTGGGGGAGTTGGAGGAAGATTTGGGATGATTGGGGATTGGGGTGTTGAAGTGGACATTTGGGAATTTAGGAATTTTGAAAGTGCAAATTTTGGGGGGTGGGAATTGGGGTTTGAGAATTTGAGAATTTGGGAATTTAGGGATTTGGGAATTTGGGAATTTGGGAATTTGAGAATTTTGGAACTTGAGAATTTTGGAACTTGAGAGTTTTAGAACTTGAGAGTTTTGGAACTTGATAGTTTTGGAACTTGACAGTTTTGGAATTTGACAGTTTTGGAACTTGACAGTTTTGGAACTTGAGATTTTTGTAACTTGAGAGTTTTGGAATTTGAGAAGTTTAGAGCTTGAGAATTTGGAAATTTGGAAAATTTAGAAATTTCCTGTAAAAATTTTTAATTTACCCTATAATATCCCCTACATCCACTACATAAATCACAACAAAACCACAATAATAAATCAATCAATTCAATCATCAAACGATATCAATTATTATACAGTATTGCCAAAAAAAAAAATTATAAAATTTTCTACCGTGTCATCATGTAATTCCGCACGGAGCCATTACTTCGAACGCAGTAAGATTCATTAACATAATTAAAATGGTGGCGAACGAAATGAAACTGAGGTGGCAATGCATGTGAATAGTTCACAGCTCTATTATTAATGTTGTTGCTATTAATTTATCTATGTCGCGTGCCAAGGGAATCGCGAAATACGTGAATTCTCCTCGAAATGAAAGTCGTACTGCGGATCTTGGTCTGAAATTAATTTCTGCATTATTTTCGTTGGCTTATAATGGCAGCCGACGTTTGTAGAATATAATTAATTCTGAAGTGATGGCACATTCTAATTTACTCTTTCGTTTATGTGTTTCTTTTGATGTTCTGTTTAATTTGCGTTGCTTGTTTCGTTATTTGTTATGGCTTGAATTTATGAGAATATGTATGAGGTTTAGGGGAAGAGTTAGGTTAAGGTTGGGTTAAGATTAAAAGTTAGGTTCTGGTTGGTTGATGTTAAATTTGGATTGAGTTAAGATTAGGTTAAGATTGAGTTAAGGTTAAGAGTTAAGTTATGATTGGTTGAGATTAAGTTTAGATTGAGTTAAACTTGAGAATTTTGGAACTTGAGAGTTTTAGAACTTGAGAGTTTTGGAACTTGATAGTTTTGGAACTTGACAGTTTTGGAATTTGACAGTTTTGGAACTTGACAGTTTTGGAACTTGAGATTTTTGTAACTTGAGAGTTTTGGAATTTGAGAAGTTTAGAGCTTGAGAATTTGGAAATTTGGAAAATTTAGAAATTTCCTGTAAAAATTTTTAATTTACCCTATAATATCCCCTACATCCACTACATAAATCACAACAAAACCACAATAATAAATCAATCAATTCAATCATCAAACGATATCAATTATTATACAGTATTGCCAAAAAAAAAAATTATAAAATTTTCTACCGTGTCATCATGTAATTCCGCACGGAGCCATTACTTCGAACGCAGTAAGATTCATTAACATAATTAAAATGGTGGCGAACGAAATGAAACTGAGGTGGCAATGCATGTGAATAGTTCACAGCTCTATTATTAATGTTGTTGCTATTAATTTATCTATGTCGCGTGCCAAGGGAATCGCGAAATACGTGAATTCTCCTCGAAATGAAAGTCGTACTGCGGATCTTGGTCTGAAATTAATTTCTGCATTATTTTCGTTGGCTTATAATGGCAGCCGACGTTTGTAGAATATAATTAATTCTGAAGTGATGGCACATTCTAATTTACTCTTTCGTTTATGTGTTTCTTTTGATGTTCTGTTTAATTTGCGTTGCTTGTTTCGTTATTTGTTATGGCTTGAATTTATGAGAATATGTATGAGGTTTAGGGGAAGAGTTAGGTTAAGGTTGGGTTAAGATTAAAAGTTAGGTTCTGGTTGGTTGATGTTAAATTTGGATTGAGTTAAGATTAGGTTAAGATTGAGTTAAGGTTAAGAGTTAAGTTATGATTGGTTGAGATTAAGTTTAGATTGAGTTAAGGTTAGGTTAAGATTGAGTTAAGGTTGAGAGTTAGGTTATGGTTGGTTGAGATTAAGTTTGGATAAAGTTAAGATTAGGTTAAGATTCAGTTCAGGTCAAAAGTTAGATTATGACTGGTTGAGATTAAATTTGGATTGAGTTAAGATTAGATTAAGTTTGAGTTCTGGTTAAGAGTTAGATTATGACTGGTTGAGATTAAGTTTGGATTGAGTTAAGATTAGGTTAAGATTGAGTTAAGGTTGAGAGTTAAGTTATGATTGGTTGATATTAAGTTTAGATCGAGTTAAGGTTATGAGTTTGGTTATGATTGGTTGAGATTAAGTTTGAATTGAGTTTAGGTTAAGTTAAGTTAACTTCGGGATAAGGTTAAGAGTTAGGTCATGGTTGGCTAACATTCAGTTTAGATTGAGTTAAGGTTAGTTAAAGTTAAAAGTTTATTATAATTTTGTTCACAAATATCTTGCAGTATTATTAATAATTGCGTGTAATGATTTAGTGATCAGACCTTCAAGGTTCCTCCGGTAATGCTTTGTAGCTAATGTACTGGAACTCGTAAGTAATAATCAATGCAAGTAACACCATTCGTGTTAGACGTTAATAAGGATGTACATACGTATACGAATATACATCTATGCATAACACATGTGCCGTTTCGCAATAGACGCCAGTTGTAATTCATAGCCGAATGCATAAACGGCCTTATCTGCTATTACGCGCAAGATTTATCCTGTGTTGCTTGAAAATTAAACGGAACAACCATTTTCATTTTCTCTGGACACATGTGGCTCTTTTTATCCGCGGCCACCAAATTGTTCGATCTCTCGTATTAAAAAAAAAAATGTATTTTTGCTACTTCGACGGTACTCGTTAATTAAGTTCCAATATTTGATTAATATGGCGTAATATTATATTTCGTATTCAATTTGATAACTAAATAAATGATTTTTCGAGATGTGAAGTATTTTAAAATTGGTCAGTTGTGTGATAGGAAGCTGTGGAATAACAATTTTAAATTTTCTCTTTCGTATCTTTTAGATTTCTGCGTTTGAAAAATGGGTTTGGTAAATGGCTGTGGAGATGTTATTGTAAATTCATTTTTATATACTTGCTGTATTTATTGTTGTGCTATTCTAATAGTAACGTAACATTAACTTTAATGTGTGTTGCACATAACGTTAATATAAACTTAGTATATATTTATCATGATCATAACATAAACTCAATTAAACCTATAAGATTAACATAACCTTGATTAAGGACTTAACATAACCATGACATAGCAATAACATAATCTTAACCTATCCTTAACCTAATTTCAACCCAACCTTAACCTACCCTTAACTCAATCCAAACTTAATCTCAACCAATCATAACCTAATTCTTAATCTTATCCCAATCTTAACCCATCCTTAATCAAATTTTTTTATTAATTCTGATCAATATTTTAAAAAATTATTTAAGAGTAAATTATGAAACATTACCAAAACTTTCCTATACATTTTTGACCCACGTTCCTCAGGTAGAGGTCAAAGCCCAAACCCACACTGAACCAACCAGATCCAGAATCGTAGAAAGTCGAAGACTTTGCCCAAACTAAATCGTGAATCGTCGATTCAAGAATCGTTGACCTTTCATGGCGTTTAATGACGTTCGTAACGATCGCGGTTGGAAGTCAAGCAGATTGTTCACGTACGACAAAGCCTTAGATGACGATAGTATGTTGAGCTCACCTGCCGCCTTGGACTGCCCCGGGCACAGGAATGAATACCACTTCGCGTTCTTAATGGCGTACTTTACTCGGTCCTTCATTTGGTTAAACGAAAACACTCGCAAGGCTAGCAGCATCCCGTAGAAGGAGGAACGTTGGGATAAAGATGGCGGCTACGGCGACAGGAAAATTAGGACACCCGATATACGGATAGTACACTCCGTTGCAAAAATCTGGTTATCTAAGGACTTTTCTTTGACATCTTCATTGTTATACAATTTTAAAATGTTCATGTCGAAATTTCGTGAAAAAATGAGAGTGACATTGTAAAATGACAATGAATGTGTAATTAACAGCAATGAACATTAATGAACATGAAATGGACATGTAATGAACAGCAATGAATATGCAATAGACATGTAATGAACAGAAATGAACATATGACGAAAACAATGAACACTTGAAGCAATAAATATATAATTATCAATGAACACTTGAGACAATATAATGAATACTTATGAAAATGAACATATCTGAATACTTTTAACAATAAACATTTAATGAACTTGTAGCAATGAAAAATAATTAACAATGAACATGTGTTAGACACAAAATCAACAGCAATGGCCATATGACAAAAATAATGACCACTCATAGCAATGAACATATAATAATCAGCAATGAATATTTTCAGCAATGAGCATCTAACAGCAATGAAAATTTAATGAACTTGTAGCAATGGAAATGCAATAATCAGCAATGAACATTTGTAGCAATAGACACATAACCAACAGCAATGGCCATATAACAAAAATAATGAACGCTCATAGCAATGAACATATAACAGTCAGCAATGAATACTTTTAGCAATGAGTGTCTAACAGCAATGAAAATTTAATGAACCTGTAGCAATGCAAATGCAGTAATCAGCAATGAACATTTATAGCAATAAACACATAATCAACAGCAATGGCCATGTAACAAAAATAATGAACGCTCATAGCAATGAACATATAATAATCAGCAATGAATACTTTTAGCAATGAGCATCTAACAACAATGAATACTTACCACAACATATAGTAAACAACAATAAACATTGCAGCAATAAAATAAAATGCAACTAAGTTTGATTTGGATACGGCGACAATTCAGTTCCACTTGTACAAAAATAACTTCAGAACCATGCAATTTGACCCACTGACTTCCGGTTGTTTGTGTTATGAAGGTTAAATGTTTGCTACGACTCCAAGGACCAAGATTGGTTTTCCACGTTCGAAAATGGAAATTTTTGGCGACGTCTCTTTATCAAGAAATGGTACGGTTATTAACTAAAGAAGAGTAGCAGACATCGTTGAGAAAGATCGAATATAAGAATCTGAAGGGACGTCTTCAAAGTTTGAATAGAAGAGAAGAAAGAAAATTAAGAGAGTTAAAAAAATCTTCATTGTAGTTAGCTTCAGATTATCATGAAAGTGGACAGAAAATCGGGGCTGGATCTATTCGTGGAATAATGAGGATCAATGGGTATAATAGCAAGAAGAATACATGGTAAGAGACTGATTTTCGCAAGGGAAAATCAGATTGAAGGAGGTAATTTTCACTGTCTATTGTATTTTTGGATTGGCTAGAGAAAAGATGTAGTGAAGTAGCTTTAAAAATTCTAAAACCTAATTAAATGAAGGTTCTATGATTTTAAGGGGATGCAAAATACATTTAAATTTTATCAAGATTTTTTCCAAAGCACACTGTTTGAATATTTATTTAGAGAATATTTATTGTTCAATTGTTCAAAAATTTTATATTCACATCCTCAGTAAAGAATTCATGGGACAAATTAGACCAAAGAAACACCAATCAAATGAGATTGAAAAGAAAATGACATACAGAATATTAAAACAAAATTATTTCTAATATGTCCAAATACGAGGTTATTAAAAAAGATTTGTAGCAAAATATAAAATTGTAATTCCTCCTAAATTTCATATTATAAAAATTCTTTATTATTCGTAAAATGTCAGAATGCGTAAATTAACGTGGCAGTCTATTTACAATATATTACACAAATGGGTTGAATGAAAATTTATTTATTTCTTAAACGACTCTGTAAAATAAACAGTATGATATCCCTTCCGATAACAAATACAGAAGTGTTCGAATAGCTGTAGATAAAAGGATATTACTTCACATAAGAAATAGTAATATTATTTATGGATGTGCGATCGTTTTGTCGCGGAGTGTAGAGGCTCCGTTTGGGCGGCGAAGAGAGGATCGGTTGAAAGGGGTGAGTGAATGAGAAAGATGGCGAATGGAGGACTCCGATAGAGGTTGGAGGGTGTCGAGAGATCCGTACTGGGAGTGTGGATGGTAGCAGAGACTCCCGAGTGAGCTGTTTGCAGTTCCTTCCACAAGCCTCCAGTTTGCATTAGTTTGCATACGTGAGTGAAAGTTTAAAGTTTAGTAATTTAAACAGCCGCGCGCTGTCCCTTTTCCGAAGAGCTCGCGATGTATGTCTGTATACGTGTGTGCACATATATTATGTGCATCTGCATGCGTGTGCATGGATACGTACAGGTATTCTGTTTGGGAATATTCAACGAATGCAGTTAAGTATTCCCGTCGATCCGACCTCTCCCTTTCCCTTTCTTTCTCTCCATTTTTCTTTTTTTATATCGGCCAGTTCCATGGGAAAACACGCAGTTGCTGCTGCGGGTTTCTTTACGCTCTTTTTTTCAACTGAAATTGGTTTATTTCGGAATATTACTTTATTTTAATTTTGGCGATCATTCTGAACTTTAATGACGATAACTTTGGAAACTATGTTGATAATCATGTCTGATGACTATTATTACCTCAGCAACCGTGATGAACCTTGATGACGTTAATGATATCTTGAGGATACCTTGATAATGAGGTAGACCTTGAGAAGTTGGAGTGATGACTGTGGTGACATTAATGGCGACCGTGATGATATTAACGATGATTGTGGTGACATTGGGGTTACTATTACTCATGACCTTTAGACTATATCATGATGATAAATGTAATGATTATAATTACCATGATGATACAGTGACCCTGACGACATCTAGAATGATTATAATTACTATGATTATTGTAAATAACCTTGAAGACCTTAATTGTGACTTACGAACATGACATGACCATAACAACCCTAATGATGACCAAGTTGATAGGTAAGTATCAAGCTGATAGTTGATAAGGTACTAACCATTAAACAAATAGTTCAACACGTTGGAACAAAAATTGTGTCCTAAGTGGTTGAAGATGATTTATAAAAATTTAAGTGTGTAGTATATAACAATTACATTGACCCTGACGATATTTAGAATGATTATAATTACTATGATTATTGTAAATAATCTTGAAGACCTTAATTGTGACTTACGAACATGACATGACCATAACAACCCTAATGATGACCAAGTTGATAGGTAAGTATCAAGCTGATAGTTGATAAGGTACTAACCATTAAACAAATAACAAATAGTTCAACACGTTAAGACCTTAATTGTGACTTACGAACATGACATGACCATAACAACCCTAATGATGACCAAGCTGATAGCTAAGTATCAAGCTGATAGTTGATAAGGTACTAACCATTAAACAAATAGTTCAACACGTTCAAACAAAAATTGTGTTCTAAATGGTTAAAGATGATTTATAAAAATTTAAGTGTGTGGTATATAAGTTACATTATAAAAAAGCAATTGCATCGATTTGTAAGGTTATTCAGCTCGTGTCAAATAATTGCGGCCATTACCAGATTCAGTTAACGTTTCATCCCGTAGGAATTTCCGACTTCAGCTACGATTACCTTCCAACAAGCTTCTATTAATAAGAATCCTTTCGATTGAACTAAATTCCCATTTCTATTCCTTCCGGCGGCATTCCCACTTGTCCTTTTGCTTGTGGCTTCCCAAAAGTACGAATTCCCTGCCACGTAGTTTCATTCCCCTTTCCTCGTTTTCCCAAATAGTCTCTCTCTCTTTCTCTCCCTTTGCACCAACGACATAGTTATTTTTCGGACGCGGTGGAGGGAGAGGAGGGTGGGGATTCGACATCGATACGTTACATCTCTCTGAATACATTATCCGGCTTCCGTGCAGTACGCATGCGAATGCATTACATTGCTTTTGGGCACGGGGCTTCCGTGATTTACGATATCGCAAACTACTTTTCGAAAGAGTATCCAGAAATGCGTACCGGTCGCATTAAATTTCTGCCCGCGGTTTCTTTCTCCGTTGCCATCTTTCATTATTTATGTGCTCGATTCTCTCGATTAAAGTTTCATTAACCGACGCTTCATAGAGTCCCATGTCGTGTCCCGACACGCGTCCCCTTCTTCTTTAAGTGGATTTTTTCCTCGAACCGACTTGGTAATAATCGTAAATTTTCGGGTAACGTGTTTTCCCTTACCCCACGGACGTGCGAACGTTTCGTTTGCATTCATATTTATGAACGCGCTAATGTTATTGTGTACCTTTCAGAATTTGTTAAATGTTGTCATAAATTATTTTGATGCGCGGGAGTCACTTGTGTGATAAACTTGCTGAAAATTTTTATGCGCTACACTTAGGTGTTATTACTTGCTATGTATTATAGCGCAGGGGTATTAGGTTATTACTTGTCAGATGACAATGTCGGGAATGATGTAAGTGAACGTGAAACAATTTTTATGGAATATTTAATGTTTGAGGACTGATGAAAACGAAGACAAGTTTATGTACAATATCGTTATATAAAAATTAAAATGTGCAATATATTACAATATTATTAAATGAAAAATAATATTATTATTTTATATTAATATTATTCAAAAAAATAATAGTTATTATGTATCATGATGTTATGTAAAATTACAAATACACGTGTTACAATATTACAGTACAAAATTAAAAATATGCAAGCCACAATAACATAAAAAATGTGTTACAAAAATTTTATTAAAAATTGAAAGCATAGATTGCAATATTACTAAATAAAATACAAAATATTGCTACCATATTTATATTATATGCATAACATTTTTAATCTCACTACAAAAAATGTATAAAAATAAAAATTTTATAATTTAATGTCTTCTCGTATAACGAAATATTCTTAAGTATATTTCGTATTCTACTGTTATCCATATTATGATAAGGTTATACGACTCAAAAATTGTAAATTCTTCGTAGCAAAATAAATTGAAAATTTCATGAGGGTCATTTTCTCCCAAATCGATCACGTTTTGACGTCAATATCAGGAATTTTATACCAAATGCAGCATGACGTACTGAACGTGAAATTATGAAGGATTGGAGGTTATGTCATCGCTTTTCCGATTTCGAATTTATTACAAAGCATGCTTAAAAATTTAATAAACCAGTGTACCCCATTTTAGAAGAGCTATCTGTCAAAAGGAAGCACGAGAAAATTATCAATAATCCATTTATTAGTTGTTTTACGGTCTGATTTTGAACGCGGTAGCCTGTCAGCCATCTGCGTGAAATATTCGAGAAATATGCAGAAGGATAAACATGCGCGACACAGGTATGCAAAACAAATGTTTTTTTTTTCAAATTGTTTAATAATAAATTATTTCTGTTCACGTCACATTTTTCTGTCTCGATAAATTTCTGTAAACGTACATGTTGGAAATCCGAGATAATAAAATATATTATTAACGAATCTTTTATGTATGTTGTTATTTTGTTTAGAAATCAATTAAAGATTAATAAATTATTTGGTGGGAATCATTTTGGGATTTTGTAAGATGGCTCACTAACTTTTTAGGAATCTCTAGTTCTCATAATATTGATATTGTATAAAAATAACTATTTTATCTTACAAGTTTGAGTTTTTTATGCTCATATAAAAGAAAAAGATGTTGAATCTTTGAACTTGTGTTAAACTTGAATATACCTCCATAGGTGGCTCCATAGAGGTTAGAGCTCACATTAGGTTAGATTAACCTTACAGTAAATACAACGCTGAAATTTTCTTCTTGTAATAATCATAACGAAAATCTTGAGTCATTAAAACTTTCTGTCAGCAAAATTCGAGTATTAATTATAAACGAAAATATTCGAAGAATTCTAATAAAACGATAAAGCACTCCAATGAAGAGAAATACTATTCAACAAAATACACGAGAACAAATGGAATTTACACGAACGTGAAGATAAATGCCACCATTTTAGCTTATGATCAAGCATTTAAACACGAAATACCAGGAAACAGATTTTACTATTTTATACTTGCATCACATAACCAGTGAACTAGAAAGGCAGTTGAAATCATTCAGCGCGAAACAAAATTCCGTTGAATTGAATAAGTAACATTCCAATAACGTGAACCGTTCGGTACTGAATTTTCCGAGATATTTCAAACGGCTGCGACAAGATTTCTGCCTCGATATGATTTTGCGTACTTCAAGCTCTTTTTAACGCATTAAGATATGAATGGAGGAACATGACTGTTAAAAGTGTTGAGCCACGCGGCATTTTATAGATACAAGATTCTTATGGGAAATTTAGATAACGAATATTTAATGTTATCTGATGTTATCTTATTTTAAGGTAATAAAAATTGGAGGATATGGTTTTTTAGGTTAATATGGAATACGGTTGTTAGGATGTTCTGTCGCCATGTTTGTTTTCTAATATTTTAACATTTTGGTATTTTTGATGAATTGTAAAGTCTTCATATATAACAGTCATGGAACAATATACAGTATTGGTTATGTAGTTCAACATGTATGAGATTATTCATGTACATAACCTAATAGAGTACAAGTTTCATAATATACTTGAACATAACCGTAATGAATGCATAGTGAATACATAACCTCTACAAGACATATCCTCCGAATTTTAAAAAATATATTTAATACTCTAAACTGTTAAAAAGTGTCTATAAGTACAGACTAGTGTATAGTACGAATATTTTATGTAACCTAATAGCTACAGGTTTCATAATACATCAACTACATAACCTTAATGGGGGCAATACCTTTAGACAGATGAAAATAAGCTGATATTTGTGAATTTTTTTTGTGTAGGACACCTATGTTTTGCATTTTCGAAATTTCAGGTATAATTTATTATAACTATTGCCTATTACAGAATATTCTCTGTTTTGCAAAATATTTAAAAATGCCGGAATTATGACAATCCTTTCTGGAAGTGTTTTGGCGTGTCTCGTGAATCGGCGTGGGTTCTAGCTTTAGATATATTGGTCTGAAGCAAGTTTGCAGACAATGTTTCGAAAACTAACATTCACAGTTAGTAGATGAACCTCAGAAATGTGCAAAATATGCAAAATTGAAGAAATGGCGCGCTCTTAAAGAAAAACTTTGAATTTTATTGAAAATTTTTGCAATGGTTTGCAATAAAAAGGACTTTAATGTTCAATTTATTTCATACATTTAGGTTCATATGTTAGATAGTATTGTCATGGGTATGTGCAAATAATTTGAGCGCGATTGATAAACTAGTCTTTGAGTTATCAGCCACGGCAATTTTAAGAACGTAGTTTTGAGAAAAACGCGTTTAAAGTTTCAGCCCTCCGCACTGAACGCGTGTATACCCGCGGCGCTGATCGGTCATAACTTCAAAAGGGCTTCGTATTTCACTTTAAAATTTCGAGACAATATTTTTAAGATGTTACACTAACGTTTTATAAAAAAAAAAATTTGTAATTTTTTAAAATTCTAAAGGTATTGCCCCCCTTAATGAATACATAATGAATACATAACCTCTACAAAACCTGTACTCCGAATTTTGAAAAATACTTAATCCTCTGAACTGTTAAAAAGTGTCTAAAGTGCAGAATAGTATATAGTATGAATATTTTGTGTAACCTTGATGTGTAAACTATAATTGATCATTTTTGAAGGGTACCATCAAACGTGCAACTGACTTAAGTTCATCTCAAAACTATAGTTCCTTTATTCGCAGGTACAGATATAAATTTGCAATTACTTTGAAGCAGTTCGTATGATCCTTTCTTATCCTTGTTACTTTCTGTCCTTGCTCCGTTTCTGCCTCGTAATCAGCGACATCTCCTTTGCTCCATTTTCAGCTCGATTGCGCACGCGACTCTCATCCTTATCCCGCTCTCCAAGGAACAGAAATACTGACTTCTGTAAGATGTATAATCATCGCAATAAAGCTATAGAAGATGGACCATTCACGGCGTCTAACTTCAGCGATAATCTGTTAGATAGAAATTACATTATTCGCGATATTCATCGGCCATTTTACATCTGCGAAGGGTAAATCGTTCATTCTGTGTTGATGAATGCGGAAGTAATCTGCGATTAAATTTCAAGTACGAATTACAGCAGGTACATGTTATCATTTACATAATTATTGTTGGCTTGGTAAATGGCAGATTTGGACAGATAACGAAAACATTTACATAATCCGTGTGTGAGGATAGTGCATGATGCGATCTGCCATTTTGAAATTGTTTGATGTTCTGAAGTTTATGTTGCTGTTCAATTTTGAGTTATGTTAGATTTGATGGTGAAGATCTACCATATTGGTTAATGCAGATTAATTCATTTTGGGTAACAATTTCGGTGCTAGGTAAATATTTGAATATTATACAACTGTCCATAATATAATTATATATAACAGCAGGTATATTTAACAATTTATTTGTTTGTGACAATTATAGTTAACAATATAAGTACATATAATAGCAATTATATTTAACAATTTATACTTAAAAATTGAAATAATGTTTAACAATATAATTATACACAACGACAATCAAATTTAGTTATTTATATTTAAAGAAAACCTGTAAAGATTTGTTCTCTCCAGTTCGTCAAATAAACCAAATTAAATATAATTTAATTATCTTACAGTTGCAAAATAAATTCTTCCTTTTCTTGTTTAAATAAAATACACTGAATTTCCCTTACTTTCAGTACAATATCTGTCATAAAATGTACGTAACTGGAAATAAGGTTGTCACGTACCAATAGTGTACACGACATTTATGTTTATTACGATATAAATTAAATATAAACCGAGCTCAATGCTTATTAACGTAATAATTCTTGCGCTAATTACAAACGTACACGTCAAACATAACGCTGTCACTGTTCTCGCAATTTTAATATTATTCCACGTTTTCGTCGGTTTTCGCGCCATTGAGTGAAACGCACATTCAAAATATTCGTTGAAATTCAACAAAGACTTAACCTCTTCGTTATCGTTATTGTATCGTTTGAATTCATTAACTCGTCCAAATTATTATATAACATTTTGCAGTTTTTAAAATATTTACAAAAAAACAGAGAGCCTCGTTGAAATGAAAATTATCGAGATTATTAAATTTATTTAGATTTAATTGACTGCGATTATCAAAATTAATATCTAATTTACTGGGGCAAATTTATTAAAGATAATAAGGTTATGCAATTTGATGAGATTAAAATTGACACTGTCATATTTAATTTATTGAAGTTATCAAACTTAATATTTATTGAGATTGTCACAGTCATTAAGATTTAATTAATTGAGATTATCAAATTCATTAATGCAAAATTGAGGTTTAATTTGTAGAAATTATTGAATTTATTAAGAATTAATTTATTGAGATTATCAAATTTATTGGCATTTAGAGGTTATCAAATTTATTAATATTTAATTTATTGAGATTATCAAGTTTATTAAAAATAAATTTATTAAGGTCAAATTTACTGAGGTTATGAAATGTATTTAGGTTAAATTTATTGAGGTTATTACTCCCAAATAATTTTAACCAGATCATTAAATTTATTCAAATAAAAATTGTCTATTCCTAAATTAATACTTATAATAAGGTAAATTCCTGAACCCAGTAAAATCTTTGAAGATCTCATCTAAAACTCAAAGTTACTCCTCATCTTATCTAAGAACAGTCTAAGTTCCTCAAGACGTAACAACTCGAGATTTCATATCTCAAGTTCCATTTACGAACCGATAATTGTTACCCCATTTTTTCATAGTCCGCGAAATTTCGACGTGGCGTTTCGCAACTGCGATCGCAGCTGATTTCAGATAGTTTCAGATTTCAAGGGAACCGGTGCCCATCAGCAGAGATGCAACCGGTCGAAATTACTCTTAGCTTTCAAAGCTGCTTCTAATTTCATAGAGACTCATCAAAGTCCGACGAATTAACGGCCGGAGTCTATTACTCGCGGTAACACAGTTATCCAAACGTCAGTCGAACTAACGAAGTTTGACAACGTTATCGGTGATCACGATGGACAAATATTGCTTTGCATTCGCTCGACGGATAACTGCGACCGTCTCATTAAGCTAAATCGTTGTTCTGAGACCGTGCTGCGTGTTGTTTCAGCTATTTGAAACAGCTACAGCCCTGTGTTATTGTATTCGCGAGCATGATACAAAACTGCTCAACTACTCCACGTGTTGTAATTGAAACTGTATTCAGGTGGTCTTTGGATAAACGTTTAGTTGGGACTACACCTAAGTGCTAGTTTGATGAAACGGCACCTAATTAAAATAGAAGCCAGTAAATACATGACCTATTATTATGGAACATAACAGACTTGATAATATTCAACGCTCCTTGTATTCAACGTATGTTGTTTTCACATTACGAATAAACTCACATATTTTTGCTGACATACTTTACATTAATATTCGTCACTATGTATAGTAGATTGGTGTATAAAAGCATTCTTAAAAATTGAGGTTTAATTTGTAGAAGTTATTGAACTTATTAAGAATTAATTTATTGAGATTATCAGGTTTACTAAAAATAAATTTATTAAGATCAAATTTATTTAGGTTAAATTTATTGAGGTTATGAAATGTATTTAGGGTAAATTTATTGAGGTTATGAAGTGTATTTAGGTTAAATTTCTTGAGGTTAGGTTCAATATTTTGCAACACTTTATGTCAATTTTGAAATTAATTTCATGAAAGTAACTATACACTTAATATAAATTAATTTGTTTTAAGACAATCTGAAATTTTTCACGACTTGTCAATCTTAACATTGTACTTTTATAAGCTTTATCTTCGAAAATTTTTTAAAAGAGTCAAATCCTTTAGTAAATACGTAAAGTATGTTTATGAAGTATTAGACTAGTCATAAATATAAAGAAGCATCGATATTTCGTACAAACGATTTCTACAAGAAAGCGAATATAATTGAAAAATCACCGGAGGCGGTTAATACACGTAATGGCCGACCACGCACGAATAGTTTTATAAGATGGAGTCTGAGTTCATATATCGGCCGCAGAAATCGGGTCAATTGAAGTTGTTCGTTGTTTCGGTATAATAATTTTTGTTTCAGATGGTAGTTAAACCGACTCAGCTGAGAGTGGAAGAAAGATTACTTTTGTTCTATTCTGGGGAAACTGCGGGAACTTAGGAAGCATTTTGGACTGCGGAGTTGTATCGTAATACCGCGTTTCTGTGTTAAATCCGTCAGATGCAAATTTAACTTCTTAGATAATACTTAGATCAACTGTAAATTGATAAATACTTTTGTGTTTTAATGTGAGATGATGTGGTAGTAAAGGATGTGCAATGTGAAATTGTTTTAGCTATTTTTTTAATTTTTAACTGTATGTACTGCTATTTAATGTTTAGATATGTGACATATGTGCATTATGTGCTACATAATATTTTTAAGTATAATAAAGTTCATTATCGTATTGCAATTTTGTTACAATATATTGCTGAGTTAATTTAACTTGCGTGAACATTTATTTTGACATGTAACAAACTCTTAAGAAAAGTTTAAGTTAGGTTAGGTATCATACATATAACACAGCACTTAAATATAATTTTGCTTGTTCTAATCATTTTCTGTAAGTTATCAAAATTTCTTTAATAATTTGGTGAATGACTTAATATGAGGTTAAGTTAGGTTAGGTATCATACATATAATACAGCATTTAAATATAATTTTGTTTGTTTTAATCATTTTCTGTAAGTTATCAAGATTTCTTGAATAATATGGTGAATGACTTAATATGAGGTTAAGTTAGGCTAGGTGTTATACATATAATACAGCACTTAAATATAATTTTGCTTGTTCTAATAATTTTTTGTAAGTTATCAAGATTTCTTAAATAATTTAGTCAATGACTTAATGTGAGGTTAAGTTAGGTCAGATATCATGCAGTATTTCCATAGAATCTTAATCTAAGTTCCAGTAAGTTATTAAGACCTTAAATTATTTTATAAGGGCTTCAATAAGAGATTAAGTTAGGTTAGATATCATCAACAGTATTTCAATAGAATCTTCATTGTAACTTTCAATAAGTTATTAAGATCTTGAATTATTCTATGAAGGCTTTAATAAGAGGTTAAGTTACGTTAGGTATCATCAACAGTATTTCAATAGACTCTTGATTGTAAGTTTCAGTAAGTTATCATGATCTTGAACTATTCTATGAAGGCTTCTATAAGAGGTTAAGTTACGTTAGGTATCATAAACAGTATTTCAATAGAATCTTCATTGTAAGTTTCAGTAAGTTATCATGATTTTGAATTATTCTATGAAGGCTTCCACAAGAGGTCAAGTTAGGTTAGTTACATTATTACATATTATTTCAGTAAAATGTTCTAACATAATTCAGCAAAAAAGCAACCACCAGTTATGGCACATCCTGTACAACATCTTGCGAACTAGATATCACATTTCTTGACCTAATATACCTTTAAAGCAAATTGCATCGAGCGGTTCTTTTATGACGTCCTCGAACGGTGTCCTTTTCTTTTCCTCTACATTTCTTCCTTTCATACATACGTTCCTTTCCTTTCAAAGCACTCTGCCAATAACGTCAACCCCGATTTGATATCCACATAAATATCACAATTCACTGATAGGGTAGCCACTCCTCCGCGGTAATCCTGCGTTTATTTCTTCAGATCTCCGTTTCCCGGATTGCGTTTATGCTAATGCTGAAAATATTTTTTCTAAACTGCCTTCCGGTATCAAAAACATTCCAGATCTCGAGTTTGGTTGAATCGTTCGCTGCCAAACCACCCACAGCATTTCTGCGGTCGACTAGGATAACGAGTTAAAGTTCAGCAAGCTGTTTCTGGCCGTGTGAAGTAAGAGCTGATTAGAATGCGGATGAGGTCGATCGGTTGGTGGTGGTGAACATGTATATTCAACACGATTTCCACTAGAGACGTCGAGAAATCGATTTCGTACCTTCAAGCTTGTTCTTTGAAGAGCTGAAGAAAAAAGCGCGAACTGATTCCAGCTTATTATTGTTCACTTTTATCTCGTTTGTTTCTGGAAACTAATTTCTGTCGGAAATTATGATTCGAGTATTAACGGAATTGAACCTTCAGACTGATAATTAGCTTTCAAGCGTTTTATGCAATGGATCGTGTGAAGTCCCGTATACAAGGCTGCAATTAATCTGAATCATTATTCTGCTTAATACGGTTTATATTTCCTGTTTTCAGTCTACTTGATTTCTGCTATTGTCAGCTGAGAAAATGGCGGACGAAGAGGAGCAAGACTTTAGGCCCTGTGTCCACATTTGGTCAACTAAGTAGATTTAAGTGTGTGACCTTATGTGGCCATTCAAGATTAATCTGCCGTAGTCAGTTTATCAATTAGACATCTTAGCTATGAACAGTTGAAACAGAATAATCTGAAACAGTTGTACAAACCAAACATAAATCCTTTGCCCAAATTACGTTGATCAAAATAGTGCTTGAAATGTTGAAATCTAAACAGGCAGATTAACATCTAAACAGCAGATAAACTATAGTAATTAACTAGTAGAAGTTTCAGTTGAAATCAACGTAGATCAAGCAAGGGTATTGCCCCATGTGTCCACATACATACGTCCACATACGTCCTATGTGACCACATTTTGGTCCACTAAGTAGATTTAAGTGTGTGACCTTCTGTGTTCGTTCAAGATTAATCTACTATAGTCAGTTTATCAATTCAGCATCTCAGCTGTGAATAATGGAACCAGAATAAGCTTAAAAACAGTTGTACAAGCTAGAGATCAATCCTCTGCGCAAATTACGTTGATCAAAATAGTGCTTGAAACGTTGAAATCTAAACAGGCAGATTAACATCTAAACAGCAGATAAACTATAGTAATTAACTAGTAGAAGTTTCAGTTGAAATCAACGTGGATCAACTAAGGGCATTGTCCCCAGAATCTACGATTCTTATCTTCCTTAATAAGGGTACGATTACGTTATAATTAGGCATTGAAAGAGTTCTCGAAACTTTTGTCTACGCCTATTAAATCCTCCTCTACAATATAATTGCAAGTGATAATGGTATTGCAGCTTAATCGTATTCGATATTAATGAGGCTCCCTTCACAAAAGGACTAATTGGTAAATTCTCGTTAATGTTTCTCGATATTTTCCATAATTCATCATAGCGAATATTCTAATACATTATTCGATATTCACGGAATAGATCGGCATGGGCGCGTTTGATAGGATTCAAATTTCAATATCTACAATTAATTTGAATCGGATCCGTTTTATTATTAAAATGCTGGAGATATGAATCGAATAATATTCAGATCCAGTTTCAAATTTTAATTTCTGGATCACGGATGGCGAATGTTGGTTTAAAATGCAGGGAGTTGTAGCCAGTTATTATTACAGTTACTGAGATAATTACTAATTAATATAGTATATTCATTGCAAATTGCAATATTTTAGCTTAAACTTTGGTGTATGATAACAATTCGTGTTTAATTATAAATATGTCTCGTATTACTGTTTTATGGTTATGTAGCCATTACACTTTCTATTGTCAAGCTAGGAAGAGGGCGTTGCTGATGGACACAGATTTGCGCGGGAAATTCAAATAGTCTTAATCATATAGTAGACATCTTACAAATCAAAAACTTGCAAATATTTTTTAAATATTAAGATTAATATTTGCACTTATAGTTCTTCTTTTTATACACATGCTTTCTAATATTTCTAGTAGTTCTAATAGTTTACAATATATCCTCAGAAATAAGTACAAGAGGTTTACCTATGTGTTAAAATTGTATAAATGTTCCCTTTAAGATTCGTACCAGCTAAGTCACAATTGTAATTCAATTTATACAACGAAGTTCTACCACATTCTTTATTTTTTACATCACCAGTTATAAAGTAACCAAGTATTGAGTCACAGACTTATGACAACGTTTCAACAGAAATGTGAAGAAATAAGTGCATTATGAAACCCACATTAGTACGGGGAAAAATTTACTTTAATTTGTCTTATTCAGTTTTTTGAAATATGGAGAGGAGGTCAAGATGGGGGAATACCGGTCCGGGAGGAAATCCCCGTGAGCTATTAAACTGAATGGAGGTCCTTACACAAAAGGAGATGCACGCAAAAATATAGTGTGACTTGTCTGGTGATAGAGAGGCAATAAAGAAAGAATGTTTCGAAGGATATATTTATGAACACTTTTATTTTCAGATTTAAAATTTGCAAGTTTGGAAAGTTGAAAATTTCTAAGTTTGAAATATTCAGATTTTTAAATGTTTAAGTCTCTATATATGTAAATTTGTAAATTTCCCTTTGTAACAATGTCAATTTGTAAATTTCCCTTTGTAATAATGTAAATTTATAAATTTCCCTTTGTAATAATGTAAATTAGTAAATTTGTAAATTTCTTCTTGCAATAATGAATTATTTTGTATATTTGACGATTGTAAATTTCAAAAGTCCTTACTTTTCGAATCTGAAAATTCTGCAACAGCAAAGTAAAATTTCTGATTATTCGAAAAATTAGAAACTTAAAAATTTCCAAACTATAAATTAGCAAAATTCCTAAATCTCCAAAACTAAATATTTCTATAACGAGGTGAACTTCTTCCAAAGAGAAAATTGAATAACTCAATTTTGAACTCAACCCAAAAAATTTAAAAATTCACAAAGTTCAAAATTTATAAATTTGTAAACTAAAAAATTCTATAAATTCCATCTTCCCAAATTTGCTTCCCAAGTAAAGAGCTCTCCTTATAAAATACACAGAACAAAAAGGAGCAAGTAGGAAATGCCACCGAGGAATTCGAAGAGCCCCAAACCTCAAGTTGATACAGTAAAGGTAACGACATTCAGCCGAGATGTGCCTCGACAATGTGCCTCGATACAATCTATAACGTGTATATACGTTCGATAACAGCGATAGAAGTCGAGCAGCGATTCAAGAAAACGATGCATAGTCCAATCTCGTATACCAGAGTGTGCCAATGCGATAACGTTGAAATAAAATAATCATACCTATTTAGCGACACGGGTCACAAATTGTTCTACAATGCTCAGATTATTTGATCGTTCTTTCTTCTTTAGAAAATGATTTGTAAGCATGTGGAAGGAGAAACTTGTTTATCAAGGTTCCCATTTGACCAATGCACCTTCCGAGGGCGATATTTCATTCATCGAAATATTTCACTGGAGAGATTTATGGATCCGGTAGACCTACACCGCAAGTTTTACTCTGGACTTTGAGGGGATTTTTACGACTCTGTTGTTTTTTCCCTGGGGCGCATCCTTCCTGAAGATGGTTTATGAATTTAGTGCTAAGCCCAACAATTTTTGGACTTTGTTAAAATAGGCTTATTGCTCTTCAAGCTTTTGTGGTGAAATTAAAGTGATAAGCAGATCAAGTTTCATATGTGACATGATCTGCAACAAGTTTCATATGTGACATGTTATGATGCGATCATGACACGTTCATGATCATTAGATCGTTTGAATTTAATTATACACCTATATCGATCGTGCATTTAATCGATGCATTTTATGATACCGAAGTTGAAATAGCAAATAACATATGTGATGTGATAAGAGATTAAAATATAATAAGAGAAGTACATACTTTACATATTTGATTACTAAGTCTGAGGTGTCTGAGGTTTAATTCAACGCCTTCTGAATTATTTCCTCATAATTACTAAATTAGTCATCGACCCGGATTTTTCCTTCGTTCTGAAAGAATATTCGAATTCTCGGAATTCGAAAAATAAGGAAAGTTAGCAAGGAAAGTTAGCAAGTTATTCAGTTATAATTTTTCCCATTATGACCAAATACCTGAGACACCTGTTCCATGTCGTCATCAGTTTGATCTTCCCCGTATTTTTTATTAACAACCTCAAACCGATAATACATACATTTCAACAGAATTTTTAATTTCAATTTCAACAGAATTTTTAACATCAATTTTAATTTCAACAGAATTTTTAACATCAATTTTAATTTCAACAGAAACTCTCAATTTTAACTTCAACAGAAGAACTCAATTTTAACTTTAACAGAATTTTTAATATCAATTTCAATAGAATTTTTAACATCAATTTTAATTTCAACAGAATTTTTGACATCAATTATGATTTCAACAGAAGTTCTCAATTTTAACTTCAACAGAAGCTCTCAATTTTAACTTCAACAGAAGCTCTCAATTCTAAAAGAATTTTTTTATCAATAGAATTAAAGAAATACTAGTAAAGGTTACATATTGGAGTCACTAAACTAAAGAGCATACGCAGAATTTTTGAAAATAGTCGGAAGTCGATATTGCGTATCAGGTCATTACAATGGTAAAATAATCTTTTCGGAGGTCCCGAATTACCATTTTTGGCCCGCACTCAACTGCCGATCGTATCAACTGTAAACTCAAAGCTCCTGCATTATTCTTCAGGTTTGTCGGTTTTTGCGCAATCACGCAAATCGTCGAATTATTCCTCGGTATCCAGCATATCGTTGCCTATTTCAACGTCTATTTCATCGATTCGTTCACGAGAGTCACTTGTCTTGACAACCTTAAATTACTCGTGAACTGTACGCCCTATCAATAAATACTTGCATGGGACATGAAACGCTCCATTGCTAAAATAAAACGCACATACGTATGTAGGACACTGATCATGCATTTTTTTTTGTTCGATTTTTTGTTTTCATTTTCCACATTCGACGTGAAAATGGAAGCGTTATCGAACTCTGGATGAAACGTATCTGTATGATTCATTTTTTTTTAAACTACATGTGTCCCATTTTTGGCTGTTGCTTCAAGAGTCTTCAAATCTGCGTACAGATATTATTTAACAATTGTACAATGCTGGAAACAACGTAACTTTCGAACAATTGCTCACTTGAACATTTTTTTTTGGCGATGTAACTTGTAGGGTTTTTTAGGTTATGGTGTATTTTATGATAGGTAATATAATTTTGTGATAATATTAAAATTTGTTAGGATAGATTATATTTGATAGATTACAGTCAATATTTATGGTAATATATGTAATATGCGTGATGAAAGAGGTTAAATATTGTATACTGTAATTTTTAATAGCAATTGGAAAAGGCAGAGGTCGCGGTAGCTCTCATGCGCGGGAAATTCAAATGATTGTTTTATGTACATCTTCCAAATTGGAGACTATTTGTACTTTTAGTAATTCTCTTCATCTTACAGTCGTAGAAATGGTTTTTAGAATTCTATATTTTCAGAAATAAGGTAAAACGACGTGCTCACTATTTACAATTGTGTAAATGTTTTTCTTTAAGATTACATGATGTGAAATAAGTATTACTGCCTTCAGTAAATAGACTAAACTGGACTACAGATATTGTTACATTCATTGCTGCTCACAAGACAAAAATCACATAATTCACAAGATTGACAGCCTATAAATAACATAATAAATTATGTGAAATTATATTCATAGGAAAACTTTTGTTAGTACCATTCATAATTAAATATTTTATAAATTAGCTATCTATGATGACCAGACTGCAGATGTTCACATATGCATCAGGTCTACAAAGTGTACATACATCACATAACCTATAAAATTCATAACTGATAAATTATATGATAAATCGTAAAAAGTCATGTTGGTAGAACAACTTCTGTCGATATCATCCACAATTAATTATTTAACAAAGCAACCTATGATGACACTACATATGTCCACATATGTATCAAGTCTACAAAGTACACATACATCACATAATCTATAAAACTCATAACTCATAAATTATATGATAAATCATGAAAAGTCATGTTGGTAGAACAACTTCTGTCGATATCATCCACAATTAATTATTTAACAAAGCAATCTATGATGACACTACATATGTCCACATATGTATTAAATCTACAAAGTACACATACATCACACAACCTATAAAATTCATACCTCATAAATTATATGATAAATCATAAAAAGTCATGTTGGTAGAACAACTTCTGTCGATATCATCCACAATTAATTATTTAACAAAGCAATCCATAATAAGCCTACACATGTTCCTACATTTCTCCACACGAAACGAACATCTCAGAAACTAAATGAACTAGCCATATAAATGATTAATTCCTCCTAATAGAAAAGTATTGATACTTTCATTATTCCAAAATGTAACATCGAAGGAATAATTCAGGTAGGTGAATGATTTTGTGGAGTACACTCAGTAAAGTTCTCTAGTGGTCGAGTTTTAAATCCTTGTTGAAGCATCGCTTTCAGTTTGTGGCTCTCATTTGCCGGCTTGCAAGCCAGCCACCATTGCGCTTGCGATATTTTATCGGTGGCCGAACGAATAGCCTTGGCCGAATCGTAATATCCATACCATCCACGGTTCAAAGGGCTTCCTACGGCATAGGTTAGTTGGAATTTGCACCTCGCTGTGGCGTCAGTAAAAGAGCTTTTTCCTAGTCGATTTAGACGGATCAAGCTTGCTTCCTCTATTGCCCTGGGAGCAGTTTCAAACCTCGAACGTCACTCTACACTCTGTTCGCGAGTTTGAATCTCTTCCTTTCTCCGTGCACGTTAAATTGACGTAAAATGGTTCTCTCGGTCTAACCTGGAATTTTTCGGGGAACTTCATGGTGCAATTTTATTGTATCGTGTCACTGTTTGTGTGTTTCGCGTAATAACTTTTGTTCGACGGTTGTTACTTTAGAATATTCTGCAAACTGAACTTTTATTATAAAAACTTGAATTTTTATTGTCGAAAATTGTGGAGAACTACTGATGGTATGATTTCATTTCTGGTTTTGTCGGATCAGTTCTTGGAATCTCGTGGGAAATTTTAATGAGATTCTTATGTAGAAAAATTTATGAGAAAATTTAGAAATTCGAAAAATCAGAAATTAGAAATTTTAGAAACTTGAAAATTTCAGAATTTTTAGAGTAGAAAAATTTGAAAGTTCTGCATCGTAAAATTTGAGAATTCAGAAGTTTAGAAATTCGAAAATTTAAATGTACCTAAATTTAGAACCTAACAAATTTAAGAACTCAAAGATTCCAATGACTAAAATTTCAAAAGTTCAAAAATTTGAAAATTAAAAATTTTCGTTCACCAATTTTCCCTTCAAATTTCAGTTCTCAATCATCAATTAAAAGCACAACGATTAGTGACATATTGTATCACAAAATACTGTATAAATGTCATAAAATATATCGAGACCCTATAAAAACTAGTTCGAAATGTTTAATCGAAATTTAGTATCGTATCTATCACTCGTTTCTATAAAAACGTAACGACTGATCGTATTTTAAATAACGCCATAAATATCCTATCGTAAATATCGAACCTGTAATCGATTCAGTGCTATAAATATTTTTATGTACAGTTATAAAATTGCCGATCGAATCAATATGATTTTACATTGAATATCTCTATGCAAACGGGTTTCTAAAAATGTTACTTTCTCATCAAAAATTAGGGGGCACGTATCGATACATTGATTGAAAGGTGCTATGCGTTACGGTAAAAGCCCGTCTATATCAATCAAGGATAAACTCAGTTTATGTTTCAGCTCCATTCATATTCCACTGTACTGCAAATTTTCTTACTTATTTTTCCCAAAACAAAATCTGTGATTTTATTCGGTTTTACTGTTGTATGAATTTTATAGATTGACGAGTCACGAGGAAAATTTGGAATATATGTAACAAAATATTTTTTAATTCACTTAATACAATTTTAGTTAAATACTTCACTTAAATACTTTGCTTAACACAACTCCACTTAAATACTTCACTTAATACAATTTTACTTAAATACTTTACTTAACACGACTCCACTTAAATACTTCACTCAATACAATTTTACTTAAATACTTTACTTAATACAATTTTACTTAAATACTTCACCTAATACAACTTCACTTAAATACTTCGCTTAATGCAATTTTACTTAAATACTTCACTTAATACAATTTTACTTAAATACTTTACTTAACACGACTCCACTTAAATACTTCACTCAATACAACTTCACTTAAATACTTCGCTTAATACAATTTTACTTAAATACTTCACTTAATACAATTTTACTTAAATACTTCACTCAATACAATTTTACTTAAATACTTCACTTAATACAATTTTATTTAAATACTTCACTTAAATACTTCACAGTGACTATAATTTACGAGATTTTTAAAAATTTATATTCAAACATTTGAATCGTATAATGAAAGTAAATTATGTTCCTCAGTAATCAGGTTGAGAAACACTGCTCTGCATTATTGTGTCACATACATGAGTTCAGGTTGTTAATAGTTGATGCAAGCTTTAAATCCTTCTCATATATAATTACAAGAAATGTTCATTTTCTCACAAAATGGTGAACGTCCCCAATGTTGAGAGACTCTGCAATGGTTTCAGAAACGCGAGCAGGTTAACAGTAGACGCAAGCGTTAAAATGTTCTCGCGAATAATTCCAAAAGACGATTTCCTCACAAAATGGTGTACGGATGTTTGTAGGATATAAGGGCATTTTTGCGCGACAACCTTCAAACCCGACCTGACCTGTTCATCCACGATGGTCGTACGCTCGTTCTGTCTTCTTTTTGTGTTCGTTTCACCGATGCGACATAGTACTCGCCAATCTTGGGGATGGCCCTACTGTTGATACGGAATATCGTGTTCTAGCGTGGAAATGGGTCTGTACAGGGACAATGACGTACACACGTGGCCGTGTGTGTATTGCACTCTCGATGGCTGCAACAAAAACTCGTAGCGACGCGAATGCAATCAAGTAAGAAGCTGTATCGAGTCTCAGTTTCTTTTATCCTGTAGAAACTTTCCTCTTGGTCAGCGGAAATATTTTTTACGCCCTTTTTAACCTCATTACGCAACACATCTGTTGTATTCGATTTTCCCTGCCACTGTCCCTTACGTTGGTAAATCTTGGTAATACCTCTTAACACGAACTAAATTATATAACTAAATGTCAATAGTTTGTCAATGTTTATAAACTGTTAGTACTGTAACCTTCACATTATAACCTACAATTAGGTCCATAAAAATTGTTGGTAACAAATACCTCTTAACACAAACTAAATTATATAACTACAAATTAAGTCAGTAGTTTGTTAATGTTCATAAAATGTAACCACTGTAACCTTCAAATTATAACCTAAAATTAGGTCCATAAACGCAGTGTTTTAAAACGCAGGTTAAGGCAAAGAATTTTTTGCAAACCTCTCATGTACACATTGTTTACTACCCAAAAGGTGCTCAAGCGTCAACATAAACGAAAATGGCAACGGGTTGACGTCCGCTGAATACGATCAATATAGCTTTGCATTTCAAATCCCGTTGTTGCATCGTCACTGTTATAATACATCTCTGTTACGCGAAAGAGTTATGATCCATGCTAATCCCCTTTGTAACAGTGTTTTCTTCTATTTGTTACAGTTTTTAGGGGACTGTAATTGTTCGTTGTGTCCACAATATGGTAAGCATGATTCGAATACGATAGTGCCTTTGAATTTGAAAGGATCACAGTGTGAATCCCTTTCTAGACCCCTTGGACACGTAGAGTGACCACCCTGAGCACTTCGAGAACAATCGACCTCCTCGATCCAGGTCACGGGACAACAAATCATCGGGTGTGTAAACTCAATGTGGTTTCCAAAAATGGAGAAACAGCTGTGCTTCGTATATCTCATATCCTGGCACAATATTAAATATAAAGAGAAAGTTAATAACAAATCTGAAATTTCTTTTCAATTATTTGGAGGTTATGTTCGAGTCCTTGCTTTAAAAAATTAATTCATGAATTTCTTCCCAGTTCAAATAATTAATGAGTTTAGATAATTACAAATTTTTTTAATTTCTGCAGAGAAATGATAGAAGTCTATTATTTGCAGGTTATGTTCGGTCCCTGCTTTAAAAAATTAATTCATGAATTTCTTCCCAGTTGAGATAATTAATGAGCTTGTATACATTTTTTAATTTCTGCAGAGAAGTCTAACAAAAATTGAAAGCTATTGTTCAAATGCAAAAGAATACAATGAAAGGATTTCACATTATGTTAAATACGCTCGGACCAAGAATTAAAAAGAAGGATATAAATCCAACATAAATTAATAAAATAACTACCTTGACAAATTCATAATTTCCCAGTTTGAACATCAAACGAAGTGCTAACTGTTATTGAATCTTTAAAACGATAATTTCATCTGTCTTCAATTAACACATTCACCGAGCACGTAATTTTCTTTGTAACTTTATTTCACCGCAATTTTCCGTTCATAAAAAAGCTTATAACCCGTAGTTTTTTTCAGCGGAAATATTAATCGTCACGTTCTTTGTGATTGGATGCGCTTGAATTATTAAAGTATTGATAACCGCAAGGCAAAGTTTCACAATTCAAACGGACAGTCAAGGTTTTCACTTAATTCTCGTTCACAACCTGAAGCGCTAATTAACCTGGTTGTCCAATAATTTCGAAAATTTTGTTGAAAACGTTGGCCACCTCAGGGAACATCCTATGCTTATTCGTTTCTACCTAAATTGCCCGCGCTTCCAGAGCCTAGGGCGTTTATTTGGGCGTGCTTCCTTCATGAATATGGACCCTTCTGTGTCAAGCTCATCCTCAACGTACAAAATAACAAAAGAGTCAACGAAACGCCGTTCTCGCATTCAGAAAATATATTCCGCCATCTTTTACACGTGCACGGGGCGGAACATGTGCGCGCTAGTCGAAGCTGTTTTTAAATTCCACTATTTTTCCAATTTTTCGCTTTACATTCATATGTTTATATTAGTGAAATTTTTTGGTACATTTACGTACATATTCAAAATTATTTTGATCAAAATTATTATCAAATTATTTGATAATTGATTTTATCAAAATTATTTGAACATATAAATTATGTTTTATTAATTCAAAAATTTAATGTTGTCAATTTAGTTAAAAGCAAGCAGCTACTGGTGTGTTTTGCTGAAATAAATTTTTAGAAGTTATGTTCAAAAGTTCAGGAATTTTAAATATGTATAAATATTTCAAGATTCCAACTTTGCTGTTCCAGTATTAAAAAAAGTGTCATTCATTCTGAAAAATGAGTAACAAACTCTAGATGATTTGTAGACTAATTCTAGAAGTCATATGGTACACCCTGTATATCATACGCTATATATCCGTGGATCTGCAGCTATAGTAATAAGTATGATTAATGCCATCTAAGACGTCGTTGAAACGACAATAATCCATGGAAGTCTGACACGCGTTTCAAGTTTCCTTCTTCCTCTTTCTCGTCGAAAAAAGTTTTATGACTAATATGCGATAATGTGCTATCCAATACATATATATTTTCCTGAAGTCTGATAGAATTGGAGAGCCGTCAATAGCAGCCGCCGCAGATGCCGAGTTACCTCCATCCACTTTAGGGTAGGGGGTTGCAACCCCCTCGCAACCAGCGTTCTTTCCACTTTCTGTAGAGCTACTAAACTTTTCTCCTTAGTTAAAGTATCAATATTTTTCAATGGCGCTACTTTCCCTTGTACCTGAAACGTTATTTCGTCAATGTTATTGATTTTCTTCCTTTGCATCTAGCCTTTCCGGGAAATCAAAATGGCGGGAGATAAACAGGCATATCATAACGCATCTACTGGGAAGCCGAACTAACTTTCCAAGATATCGGTATAATCGAACCATTTTTCTTATGGAGATTCTGAAACGTCGCAACGCTTTCAATCGTCTTATATTCGTGTGGGGCGTAAAAAATGACTGTCATCGCTGTGCCAGCATTTGTTTTGTCGTTCCTTGAAAACGTACCAAGAAATTGATATTCGCTTTGGTTCCTCTACGTTTATTTTGAATAGACCATTAATTTATCCCTTTCTTTTCTTACAAATTTTTAGCTGTTATTTAAAATTGTTTGTTGCATTTTTATTATAGCAGACACTGGTTCTGTTCTCTAGAATTGAAGAAACTGCTCTTCATTTTTTTTAAATATTATTCTTTTAAGAAAATTTAATAAAATTATTATTGGAAATATTATTTAAAATTGTTTGCTGTATTTTTATTATAGCAGACACTGGTTCTGTTCTTTAGAATTGAAGAAACTGCTCTTCATTTTTTTTTAATAATATTATTTTAAGAAAATTTAATGAAATTATTATTGAAAATATTATTTAAAATTGTTTGTTGCATTTTTATTATAGCAGACACTGGTTCTGTTCTCTATAATTGAAGAAACTGCTCTTCATTTTTTTAAAAATATTATTATTCTAATAAAATTTAATAAAATTAATATTGAAAATATCAATTAAAATTGCTTGTTGCATTTTTATTACAACAGACTGATTCTGTTTTCTATAACTGAAAAAACTGCTCTTCATTTCTTTTTTATATTATTATTTTAAGGAAATTTAATAAATTTATTGTTGAGAATATTAGTTAAAATTGTTTGTTACGTTTTTATTATAGCAGACACTAGTTCTGTTCTCTACAACTGAAGAAACTGCTCTTCATTTTTTGTTAATATTATTATTCTAATAAAATTTAATAAAATTATTATTGAAAATATTGTTTAAAATTGTTTGTTTCATTTTTATTATAGCAGACACTAGTTCTGTTCTGTATAATTGAACTGCTCTTCAGTTTTTTGTTAATATTATTATTTTATATTTGACAGTAATGTTACATGTAAAAGTACCATCGAGTGTGGCAATAATTTATCACTGAAAGTAAGCTCCATTTTATTCTGAATTTCAGAATTCTAGTATCTTATTTCACGATTTCGGGAATCTTTGTGTACAGAATTTTTTGCAGAACCCAGTCCGGAAACTTAGAAACAGAGAAAAGCTCGCAACAATGTTGGAAGCCAGAATCCATTAAAGCAGATTGGAGGGTTAGTTCGCTGCGGTATGCGCTGGAAGTAAACCAATTAATCGGCGGGAAGTTCAGCAGAAAATCAGAAAGTTAACTTCCGTCGCTTCTTCGGTGCTTCTTCTGCCAAATTGTGAGACCTGTGTCCCTGTTCTCGCGGCCCCTTCAACTGCTATCAACCGGGAAACAAAAATACTTTCTAGTGACGGAGGGAGAAGGGGACGATTGCCGTCGACATCCGGGCGTCGACGGAAGGACGACGCAGAAGACGCCGGCGTCGACGATTCGAGTGCTGCAAACGAATTACGACTTCGCAGCCGAACAAAAACAGCAAATCCGGTAATCTTGTTTCAGAGTCACCACCGGTGAACTGTCGTAAGGAGAGCAAACGTTTCACTACTTCTAATTAATTTCTGTTTGCCTGGTGGTAGCCGGGGACGCTCGAACAGACATTTCAGGCGCTAGTATCTGAACGAACGGAACTGACATGATCCCGGTACGTTTTTATGGCTTCTCGTTAAGACTCGTTCGAATTATCTGGATAACTGGAGATTCTGACACCGTCACTCTACGGGGATAATTTCGTTATCTATGTTCGAATCTTGTTTGGTCCACATCTCATTGTTCATTTAATTGCTAAATGAGGGCCAATGATCATAGCAGTCGAGGCCCATATAAAATCAATTAATCAATCAATCAATTGCTAAATGATATTGGTATCACACTTGTATTTACTTCTTTAGAATCGATTCTGTTTAGAGGTAAAACATCTTGAACATATTGCTGCATGCAACATGTATGTGTCAAGAATCTGCCATGCACCTGAAACTGATCGTTTAGTTAAGTGAGGGCAATAACCTTACGTTCAATCAAGAACGTTCTTAACCCATCAAACGCAGTGTTTTAACGTATATGCATTTAGTAGGTGGAATATTAATGTTATTACTGTATATAGTATGCAGCAATTCTTTTCGTTCAAGTATTGATCACTTGGGTATTAAAATAAATTGAGGTTATGTGTGGATAGTTTGTGTTAGCTGTGGATGTAGGTTATGTGTGGGTGTAGTTTATGTTAGCTGTGGATGTAGGTTATGTGTGGATGCAGTATGCAGTAATTCTTTTTGTGCAGCTATTATTCACTTAGGTGTTGAAATAAATTTTTGAGGTTATGTGTGGATATTTTATGTTAGGTGATGTTATGTGTGGATGTGGTTTATGTTAGCTGTGGATGTAGTATGCAGTAATTCTTTTTGTTCAACTATTAATCACTTAGGTATTAAAATAAATGTTTGAGGTTATGTGTGGATAGTTTGTGCTAGGCGAGGTTATGTGTGGATGTAGTTTATGTTAGTTATGGATGTAGGTTATAGTTGGAAATGTGATAGGGTTGTGAAGGATGATAATTAAAGAATTGGTGAAATGTAACAAAGTCAAAAAATTGGATTTTGGAAGGTTGCAATTTTTGGGACTTGTACATTTGAAAATTTATGAATCTGAAAATATTGCATATTCCAACACCCTAAATTCTCAAACTTCCAAATCTCAATATCCTCAAATCCCAAATCTCTCAATCCCAAAAATTGTCAAATAATCAAACGTGTAAATTTTCAAATTTCTTGACTACCTTTAAATTTTTCAAATTTCTGTGCCTTCCACATCGCCAAGTACAAAAATTTCACTAACAAATCTTGAAATCAGCAAACTCCAAAATATCTAACTCTTTAAATTCCCCAATCCTCAAATCTCCAACCCCCATATCTTCAAATCCCCAAATCCCCAAATTCCCAAATCAATTTCAAAATCCCTGAACATCAATACCCCAAAATCTTCTGAAATCCCCAACAGTGTACATATCAGGTCATTTTATCACAGCCCTTCATTTCCCCAAAATATAATCAAAACGCAATCAGTCGTCAGCCATTTTCAATTTGCCCGTCACATTTCTGTCGATCCCCGCGAATCTAACAAGCATCTATCTGGTATAAAAAGCTGCAGTTTGAGTGTTTACAACACCGTAAAAACGTTTTCGTTTTTTTCACTATATTTCGAGTGTACCAGTGTTGTTCCATGCGTATCGTACGCCGGAAAACCATCCAATTTTCAACTTGTTTTCCAAGCTGTCAGTATTTATTGGTAGCAAAAGGAAACTAATTCCTGGAAAATATTCGTTTTTGTTGCGAGCATGTCAATCTGCCCAGTATCTAAAAATGCTTTCAAAATGAAAAAGGTATCTTGTACCATACTTCAGTCCTTTCAGCAGTGTCGATATTTTTTATTACACATTTTCTATAGGGACCACTTTTTGTAAAACATTAAATAAATGGACTCTTGATATTACTTACCAAATATCAAATTCAGTGACAAAAAAATTTTTGACTTGTTAGTCAAAAAATTCTTTCAGGATTTTCTCGAAGTTCTGAATCAATTTTTTTTCTCACATAATTTTGAAGGAGAGGTTAAACATTTTTTGGAGCTTCACCCCTAATTTAATCTGCTGTAATGAATATTACAAGTCAGTGCAAGTTTCTAGCAATACAATCGTTTAACTATGTATTTTTCTTCCCTTCATTTGTAGTTTCAAATTTTTACCCATAGCAGAATAACCCAAGGAGTCATTACATTTTAGCAATTTTTTTAAAATTATCAAGTCGTCAAATGAAGTAAAAATTCACCAAAAAGTTCCTCAAATAAAAGTAAGGGACATTGCTACAGTAAATTAGTAAACAAGGAAGTTATTTGTTATATAATGTAAAAATGCAAAGTTATGGAAAGATGATGGACTCTGATTACACCCATAATATTTTGGTAGCTCGTGGCAAAGCGTATGAAAACACGAATGGGGGATTTTGGCGAAGGTTTCTATGCCCTACTACTATTAGTCTGCAATAGTCTATTCAATATCCATTTTCCATCGAACCGCATCGATGGCTTTCTGGTAAATAAGCGGTTTACACTGATTTATGAAGACATATAGGGAATTCAATTTACAACCATGTCATATACTACCTAAAACTGAATAGAACCCTGATAAATTAATTTTAGAACAAATTAATTTTAACAATTCTAAAATGCTTTTATTTAAGACAGTTTTATACAAGTAAAAGGATAACTAAAAAATTATTAGTGATTATTAATACATGTTAAACATGATAAATATTTATTGTAACATAATAGTAATAAGCTGAGGTGATTCTCAACTACATTTTCTTTTACAAAAATGGGTTTTGAAGCTTCAGTTATTAAAAATACTATTTTGGCAAAGATGTTCAATATCACTTTATTACTATTAAAATTGGAGATTGTCTACAGCACGTTTTAAAATTCACCTAAAAATTCCATAACCTAAAAATTCCATACCTTTGTTACTGCAGCCATTAAGAATAAGTTCCACCATTTTCTCTTTCCATCAAACCCTCAGAAAGTGACACAATTATTACTTTGTCATTTATTAATAATATTTGACATTATATTAAAATTGAAAATATTGTAGATTCTCTACAGCACGCTTCAAAATTCACATAACCTAAAAACTTCATACCTCTGTTGCTGCAATCATTAAGAATAAGTTCCACATTCGAATTATATTCACGAACAATACATTCATCATTCGTAAATGTCCACATTTCAAGACCACCAATGACCACTGAATTTTCAAAGGCAATTTACGTGCTCACTGAACAGCTGCTGAATGTGCGAGCAAATTTGTAGAAGATTATTACGCGTTATCCGATAAGAGAGTACAATTAGAAACGATGAAACAATGTTACCATCCCATTGCATTTTGACTGTATCGTCCGAAAATCGTGCGCAGACAGTTTATGGAATTTTAAATGAACCGTGCGACAACCGAAACGTGTTTCAAACTATAACGAACCGACTGGTGTCCAACTCTTTAAAAATATAACGCGAAATGAGTGCGGGTAGTTAATTTTAAATGTTTGATATGCGACTGAGATTACGAAGATACAGAGAAATGTGAGAACACGTATTTCGTTTAAAATATGGGATTTGGTGTATCCATAATCTCACTCGTTCAACAAAAATAAATTTTAATACTGTGTTTTACAATTTTTGTTAATTTTTTACAATGAAAGAGAAAGAGAAAAGGTTACATGAAGTTCAAATTTAACCTAACCTCAAAATAATCTTCAGTTCATTGTCGTATAAAAATAACTTCAATTTCTATAATAATTTAATAATTCATAAGATATAACAATTTAATAGTAATATAACAATTTTTAATAATTCACAAAATATCATATCTGCATTTTACTATTTAATATTATAAATTCACTTCACTAACAAAAAATATTTGACAAGTTAAACACGTCAAGCTTCATCATAACAATAAAGTGTTGTTAAAGATGTTCAAGGAAGCTTGATTCAAGAATACTTAAAGTGTTTGTTCAAGCTAGGTTTAGTGTCGAAAAGTTGGTCAAACAATGACTCACAGTTTGCAAAGTGATCACCATTCGAGATAATATCCTATTTATAATCGTTTAGCAAAAGCAGATTAGTTTAACGTGAACAGGTGATCACACCTTAGACGATCATTAATCGATATTCACAATATGACAAAGCGTTGTCCTGTCAAACAATGCACGCACGATCACGTGTGATGGGAAATTATGTTACGAGTACAGCGTTCGATTAATCTCCTGATAGGAGGAATTTATGTTAAAATTTTACAAAATAAAATTTCAGTCAATTTCACTTTGTTACGTTAATTTCACTCTGTCACTTTATGTATTTATCGTACTTCAAGGTCGCGTGAATATCGCTGGATTTTTCTTGTTTATGATAAAAATGCAAATATTTCTTGCAAAATTACGAAAGTACGGAATAAAAGAAGGGGTAAAAGGAGGGGTAAGAACGGAAATGAAATTACACGCGTTGCTACCCTTTAATAGAGGAACAATTAATTCATACTCGATAAGCGTTAGCCGTGTCCTAAGAGCAATATTAACTTCAGATACTCTTGATACATACACGTCGAGGCAGACATGATGAAAGACGTGCAATCTGCCGCCACATTAATGCTACTGTCAGATGGCCAGGTGCTGCTTGACCCGTGTAAATCGATCTCGGACTAAATTGCATCGTTAGCCACTCCATCGCCCAACTGCGTTTCGCAGAACGGATCATTTCGCTCGATTTATTCTTGTAATATTATAGTTTGAACGTAATCACGCTGTTAATACGGGTTCACGCGATAAACGGCTCGTAACCGTTTCTTTACAGAACAGACGTGTTAACGACTGCAATCACTCTACTGTTATAGTTTAACTCTGTCTTCGACGTGAAATAACACATATTTTGTCAAACACCAAATTGTATTAGCTGAACTAATTTTTTAAAAATAATTGATGGTATGAAAATTATTTCTGTTTTTATAATTTTATTATTTTTGTTTTAATGACTGCAATTTTTTATTTCATATTGAGTCACTTTAGAATTATTACTGAAACATATGGGTAAATAATACAAAATTTGTTGCAGTGTGTTCTTCATTCTTTGTATATAAAAGAATTATTATTCTAATTTTCTGTTTGATGAAAAGAGGTTACACATTGCTCCAAGGTGATTGAAACGAATACAACACTTTTGTCATAGAATTAATAATATAACACATTAAATGTTTCATATTAAACGTTTCATATTAAATGCTTCATATTAAATCAAAGAAAAATTCATTTTGTCGCTTTGTACCATGTATTCATAAAAGTAGATTTGAATTTTGGCGCCATGTAATGTCACGTGCACCCCAAAATCAAAATGGCGGAACATGTTCCACTCTCTTAACAACCTCAACTTTTTATTGAGTAATATATGCAAATCTACACTAAATTATTACTTACTCAATATTAAATTTCAAAGTATAAATGTGAACATACAGCTCAATGTATTATATTAGTAAACTAATGATATAATAATGGTACCTTCATTAGCACACATTCCTTAACGAAATTGTAGTAGAAATAAAGAAATAGGTAGGACGGATAACCATTAATTAGACAGTTTAATTCGTTGCTTTGCTCGAGCCGGGAATACAGACGAATGAGAATCGACAAAAACTACTGGCAGAAAATAAGTAGCCATTCGAGCTGAGTTGGCACGTCATCCTTTTCAAGGCAATCGAAGCGAATTATCGCGTGAAGTTCCAATTGGAAATTTAAACCAGTAGTCAAGCCGGTTTTAACTTCCGTATTCTGTTCGCAGATTTCCCATCACGTAAACTTGACGTAATTGAAAGGTTAAACGTACCGGTTGAAAAACAGAAAAGAATCCCAGCTTCTGTGAACTTCTGCCTTACTTATCGATTATAAAGTTATACAAATCGTCTTAAGACCCTACTTGAATCCGATCCAACTACTATTTAACGAACACAAAATTACGCATCTTCTCCACTTCCCTAGATCACTGAAGACCACGTGAACATAACGATTTTATATTATCAACAATTTTTATAAACTTCTATCTTTGTAAATTCACTTTGAATATCTACGTGTTCAAATTTCCATATACACTACCGTCCATAAGTATCCGCACACTTAGTTTCGTTACATAAAACATAGTTGAACTTTGTACGAAAGGTATTTAGGGTTATCATATCATTTGTAATAATTATTATTATCTTTCTTGAGGTGTCATAACGTAATAAAATTAATTTTTAAGTACAAATTATACAATGAAAGTGTGAAAGTAAAATTCATGTCCAGAAGTACAAAGTCCAAATTTGTGAATCTAATGAAACGCTTTCGATTCTAAAAAAAATTTTAATTTCTACTGTGTTTCATTTCCATGGTGCACAACGTATTCAAAGGGTTCTTCGATATGTTTCAAGTGTTTGTAAACTGTTGGTAGATGTTTAGGTTCCCTCAATGGAGATAAGAATGAAGGTAACGCAATGCACTCGACAGTTTCGGTTTAGTTCGTCTGTAGCTTCTTTTCCATCGAGATATGAGTTCCAAACGAGAATTATCAATCGAAAAACGTTCCAGTATTCTGACCGTTGCAGAAAAAAAATCGATTTTAGTTACTGCTATAGATACTTGAATAACTTTCATGCAACGCGAATGCATATTTCGCTGGTGTCCGGATACTTATGGACGGTAGTGTAGGTAGCAGATCGTATAATACCATTCACAAAATACCTTAGTCTATGAATCAGCAATGAACACATGTCCTCATTAACATAATCTAAAATTTTCTTACGTGCATATTCGACTCATCACAGTACAATATGAAATCTTTATGATCATTCGACTCGCATATCCGCTCTTTTTTCGCCTCCATTTTCTCTTTTCACTAGCATTTTCCATCCCTTTCATACATCATTCCAGCCGGTTGTCCTGTATCCTCTTTTTCCATTGCATTCTACTCTCATCTTTACCACTGTTGTCGGTTCGCTACGCGTTCGTGCTGACCACAGTTTATCATCCTGCAATTATTTCGCCGACTTGCCCCTTTCCCCCCTGCTCTATTTGGCCGCGTTGCTGCTCCTCGTTCGTTCGTAGCTATCGTACAGGCTTCTGTAAAATATACGTTTGTAGGCGGGCCTCCGTCGGTACGGTGGCCGGTTATTTATTTTTCCAGTAACTGTAATTTTTCATCAGGTACTGGCCACCGGATAAATGTGCCAGGCTGTTTTTGACGCGTTGAAAAATACGATGTCGGATACGACGGGTCTCAACCTGGCTAAGGAGAATGATAAAAATCGTAACGCCGAATTGATTTTCTTCGTGACTTCACTGAGTTTTGCTACTTTGCTGTAACTGGAGACAAAGCAAGATATTTGCTCGGGCAAGTCTGAGTTCTGAGCTTGTTGAGGACTGAGCTGAGGTTTGAGTTTGCGGATGTCTGAATTAGTTGAGGTCTCAGGTTGTTCTGCCTTGGCTAACTTTAACTGCACGGTCAGATTCGTACATTTAGAAATTTATCAATTTCTGCAGCACCAATTGTTAAATTCTCAAGTTTAAGATTTATCGGTTTATTGATGTTTCAAAGTTTTCTTCAAATCCTAAAATTGTTAGTCTTAGCTAACTTTAACTGCACGATCAAATTCGTACATTTAGAAATTTATTGGACCATCAATTGTTAAATTCGTAAGTTTTAAAATTTATCAATTTAATGATGTTGGAAAGTTCTCTTCAAAATCCTAAATTTCTTAAATTATCAAAATTCGAAACTACTAAGCTAAATTGTAGAGAACACAGTGCTTAACACAAATCTGACGAGTTGTCGATATGAATTTCAATAAACGATATAAATTGTACCACGCATTTGTGAAATACGTAAAACGGGTGGTTTTCAATAATTTCATCACAAATTTATCTTCCTGCGACCCTATTTTACATTTCTGTTACATCAATTATGAGTTTGTGGCATGAAGTTACGCAGAGAATGTTTGGTTACGGAGTTATGTTATCCTCTAAAGTGAAACATTCATCATACCATTGCAAACGTTGTATTAAATAACGGGCGGATTTTACTAGAAACACGAACATGACTCTTATAGCTTTACAATATGTGTTTAATCGTGGTGCACGGAATCGTGAATTTGCTGATACGGAAATCTTATATTTTATTTATCGGAGAATTTAAATCGTGTCTTTAATTAATATTTGGGATATGTATTTTATTTGCATGGATGTTAAATTGAATATAAATATATATAACCGTATAGGAATTAAAAGAGGAATTACATAGAATCGGGGATGGAACCTGTCATTTCAGCGTGAAATTCCAGTATCGATGTCAATCCACAAGTTGGCGCGGGAAGAGGCTGACGTGTTTACGAGAGCTACTCTAATTGGTCGGAATAGAAAATGGACGCCTCACACGTATTTTCGGCGGTGGTATTGACTTGAGTGGTCACAACAATTATTATCCTTCTCAAATTCCAATCTTCCAAAGTTCTAACGTTTTAAAGTTCTAACTTTATAAGGATTCAATGTTCCAGAGTTACAAATTTCAAAAGTTCCAACCTTGCAAAGTTCTAACCTTGCAAAGTTCTAATCTTTCAAAGTTCTATCCTTCCACAGTTCCAAACTTCCAAAATTCCAACCTTGCAAAGTTCTAACCTTACAAAGTTCTAACCTTCCAAAGTTCCAACCTTCCAAAATTCCAACCTTGCAAAGTTCTAACCTTCCAAAGTTCCAACCTTCCAAAGTTCCAACCTTCCAAAGTTCCAACCTTCCAAAGTTCCAACCTTCCAAAGTTCCAACCTTCCAAAGTACCATCCTTCCAAAGTTCCAACCTTCCAAAATTCCAACCTTGCAAAGTTCTAATCTTGCAAAGTTCTATCCTTCCAATGTTCTAACCTTCCAAAATTCCAACCTTCCAAAGTTCCAACCTTGTAAAATTTTAATCTTGCAAAATTCTATCCTTCCAAAGTTCCAACATTGCAATGTTTAACCTTCCAAAGTTTAAATCATCCAAAGATTTAACCTTCTGAAGTTATTAGCTTCTCATATTTTAATCTTCCAAACTTTCGACCTTCCAAAATTTCCACGTTCTCGAATTTCATCTTCTTCAAGTTCCAATCTTCCGAAGTCTTAAACCTTCCAAAGTTTCGCCCTTCGATAGTTCTAACGTTCCAAAGTTTCAACCTTCTAAAGTTCCAACCTTGCAAAGTTTTAATCTTCCAAAGTTCTAACCCTCCAACGTCCTAACATTGCAATGTTTTAACATTCTAAAGTTCCAACCTTCCAAAGTTTAAATTAATAGATTTCGTTAAGAAATATTTATTTCAAATTGTTGTATTAACCCATTGCTCTGCAATATGACGCACTCGTGACGCACACGTGACGCACACAGTTCAAGTGTGACGTATCAATGTCAACCCATGAGTTGTCACCTGAAGAAACTGAACCACGTGTTTAGAAGAACTACTACTATTATCCTTCTCAAGTTTCACCATTCCAAAGTTCTAATCTTCCAAACTCCCAACTATGCAATGTTTTAACCTTCCAAAGTACTTATCTTCTAAAGTTTGAATCGTCCGAAGGTTCAATCTTTCAAAGTTCCAACCTTCCACTGTTCCAACCTTCCAAAGTCCCAACCTTTCCTATGTTCGAACCTTCAAAAGTCTCAACCTTGCAAAATTCTAACCTTCCAAAGTCCCCACTTTCCAAAGTTTGAATCACCCAAAGTTTCAACTTTCCAATGTCCCAACGTTCCTGAATTCCAATTTTTGAAAGTCCTAATTGCACATT
>NW_003797242.1:2258152-2270593 GCF_000220905.1 Megachile rotundata
CTCAAATTCCAACACTTGCAACTCCCCATACTCTCAAATCCCATTACTCTCAAGTCCCAACACTCTCAAATCCCAATACTCTAAAGTCCCAATACTTTCAAATCCCAATACTCTCAAATCCCAAAACTCTCAAGTCTCAATACTCTCAAATCCCAATACTCCCAAATCCCCACACTTCCAAATTCCAATACTCGCAAATCCCAATACTCCCAAATCCCAATACTCCCAAATCCCAATACTCCCAAATCCCAATACTCCCAAATCCCAATACTCCCAAATCCCAATTCTCTCAAATCCCAATTCTCCCAAAAAATCCCAATATCCCCAAATTCCAATATTCATATAAACCTTGAAAATCTTTAAACCCGAAAACATTAAATATTCAAAATGCAAAATTGCGTACAATACAATATAAAGTAACTACCAATCGCATACGAATCATCAGTGATCCCAAGAATTTCCAATAATAACAATTTATTCAAACACGTACCTATCGAAAATATAGTGTTTTAATTCTAGTAACATTATAAATGTCCACGAGGCAAATGCATCTGACTTTATCGCAGTTCTTTTTCGGTACGAACAAAAGGAGCAAGAATCGCTGCCCGTCCACTACTCTCGAGTGATGCACCTATCTTTAGCAAGGTATATTGTTTCTTTTTATGACTGCTTTTAACGTCGTCTGCTGCTGATTGTACCAGCAATGGCGACAGCGTTTAGACTGCAATTAAACCGAAGCTGTATCCTGCTGTCGTGTGTACGTTCCTGCATTTCGAGAGTAATTTTAGAACTCAATTTTTCGTTGATTCTTAAAGCGGAAATCTTCCGTTGAAATCATTCTTTGTCGAAATGTGCTGAGAAATTGTAAGCGTACTGACATCAGCGTGAAATCATAGTTTCACATTGGAGGATGTGCACTGTTGTAAACACTGCGATCGACATGGTGAAACCTGGGTTTTTAGGTTAATAGAGCGGAGTATTTGAGGAAACTGATGTATACTGGGTGTTCCAGAGTTGAGGTAGTTCTTTAGTCCATTCTGTGAGTAGTTGATGAGAGGAATATGTGATGGATGGCGATTTGAGAATTTGGGGTGTTACAAATTTAAGAAACTGATTAGATGAGTTAGGAAGTTGGCAAGTGGAAATAGAACTTGGATGTATTGTGATTTAGGGAGTATTGGAATTTGAGGGCAATGGGATTTGGAAATATTGGGTTTCGGGAGTATTGGAATTTGGGAGTATTGGGATTTGGGAGTATTCGGATTTGGGAGTTTAGGGATTTGGGAGTATTGGGATTTGGGAATATTGGGATTGAGAGTATTGGGATTTGAGAGTATTGGGATTTGAGAGTATTGGGATTTGAGAGTATTGGGATTTGAGAGTATTGGGATTTGAGAGTATTGGGATTTGAGAGTATTGGGATTTGAGAGTATTGGGATTTGAGAGTATTGGGATTTGAGAGTATTGGGATTTGAGAGTATTGGGATTTGAGAGTATTGGGATTTGAGAGTATTGGGATTTGAGAGTATTGGGATTTGAGAGTATTGGGATTTGAGAGTATTGGGATTTGAGAGTATTGGGATTTGAGAGTATTGGGATTTGAGAGTATTGGGATTTGAGAGTATTGGGATTTGAGAGTATTGGGATTTGAGAGTATTGGGATTTGAGAGTATTGGGATTTGAGAGTATTGGGATTTGAGAGTATTGGGATTTGAGAGTATTGGGATTTGAGAGTATTGGGATTTGAGAGTATTGGGATTTGAGAGTATTGGGATTTGAGAGTATTGGGATTTGAGAGTATTGGGATTTAGGAGTATTGGGATTTGGGAGTATTGGGATTTGAGAGTATTGGGATTTGGGAATATTGGGATTTGGGAGTATTGGAATTTGGGAGTATTCGGATTTGGGAGTTTAGGGATTTGGGAGTATTGGGATTTGGGAATATTGGGATTGAGAGTATTGGGATTTGAGAGTATTGGAATTTGAGAGTATTGGGATTTGGGAGTACTTGGAATTAGGAGTATTGGGATTTGGGAGTGTTGGGCTTGAGAGTATTGGGATTTGGAAATATTGGGTTTTGGGAGTGTTGGGATTTGAGAAAATTGGAATTTGAGAGTATTGGAATTTGGGAGTATTGGGATTCGGGAATATTGGGATTTGAGAGTATTGGGATTCGGGAGTATTGGGATTTGCGAGTATTGGAATTTGAGAAAGTTGGAATTTGGGAATATTGCAGTTTGGAAATATTGGAATTCGGAAATATTATTATTTTGCAACATTGGAATTTGAAAACATTGGAATTTGGAAAAGTTGGAATGTGGGAATATTGGAATTTGCAAATATTGGTATTTGGAAAAGTAGGAATTTGGGAATTTTATAACTTTGAAAAGTAAAAATTTGACAGAATTAAAATTTATAAATTTGAAAATCAATAAACTTTAAAACCTTCAGCTTTATAATTAACAATCCTCAAATCATGAAAATTTTCAAACCATAAATTTCCATATTATAAAACATTAAAAATCTCAAATCTTCTTAACTATAAAAATGTCAAACATTAAATCCTTGCGAATTCTACTATTTTATTCTGGAAAAAAAAATGGAAAAACATCAGAAGTAACCCAAAATGCCTTTATCCATAATACACGTTATTAAGGTATCAAACGCGCATTCATTATAACAGTTAGCGTGTTAGGCATCAAGTGCATGATTAACGTAGTTCGTGCTGCCCAACGCCTTCTATTCAAATACTAGAGGTCGCTGTTGAAAAGACTGGGTATGAAATAACATAGACATCGATCACTGTCAAAATAAAATAAGAAGACCTCCGCCGGAACGATAGAACAACGTTTAATATAACTCCAACTTTCTTATCAAATTTTCCTCTCTAGTATGTATGCACGGGAATGGTGTAAATTTATTTTGAATTGCTGAACGCTTATTTTAATGTCGAACAGAATCTTTCGCGATAGATTATACTGGACGGAAATTGACTTTCAAATGCGCTTGTTTCAATTAAGATGCTTTAATTCAATAGAAACATGAATTTCAGTGCAAGTCTGGTCCTTTTCTATAGACACAAATTTACTTTTTTGTTTATTTAAATTTTCTACGAATTTTGACTTTTATTTCTTTTTTTCTATGTAAGAAGTATGACATAGTTTGTGTGTAGAATTATTAATAATGGGTGAGATGTGTGTAATATGTGTACCATATGTGGTTCAAGTTTGTATACTTATATGGCAGGTATGTGACAAATTGGAATTTTGAAATTTTTATATTTTGAGATTTTGGAATTTTGTAATTTGGAAATTTGGAAATTTTGGAAATTGGGAATTTTGGAAATTGGAAATTTTGGAATTTGGAAATTTTGGAATTTGGAAATTTTGGAATTTGAAAATTTTGGAATTTGGATCTTTTGGGAATTTGAAAATTGTGGAATTTGGTTCTCTTGGGATTTGGAACTTTTGGAATTTGGAAGTTTTTGAATTTGGAAATTTTGGAATTTGAAAATTTTGGAATTTGGAACTTTTGGAATTTGGATGTTTTGGAATTTGGAACTGTTGGAATTTGAAAATTATGGAATTTGGATCTCTTGGGATTTGGAACTTTTGGAATTTGGAAGTCTTTGAAGTTGGAAATTTTGGAATTTGAAAATTGTGGAATTTGGATCTCTTGGGATTTGGAACTTTTGGAATTTGGATCTTTTGGAATGTCGCTCTTTTGGAATGTCGCGAGGTAGGTTAGGTGTGAAATGAATAAATATTACTCGCAACAGTGTGTTTGCAAGAGGTAAGGTGTTTTAATGTGAACTATGGAGACTATGTGTGATATTACAGAAATGCTATTGAATACAATGTTACGGAATCAGTATAGAATGTTCGATGATGCAGAATCGGAGGCTCGACTGATTATATCTGTTTTGACGCCCTTCCGCAGTATATATAAACTTTTCGGAGAAGGCGTAACTCCTTACACAGTTGAGGGTGGAGTTATTTTCCTCGCAGAGTCCTCCCATTTTCGACGGGGGAAAGAGTATTGTAAATTAGAATTTGAGAGTCGAAAATGTCCTTCCGGACCGCGCTGACCATGTGGCCTAATGAACCGTAACGGGACATGGCTGGCAGCGTTTATGGTAGGGTAGTCTATTGAGCTACGCACGTCCAAAAAACATAAAATAATTTCGCCGACTTACAGACTTTAGGGTAGGCTTAACTGCCTACACCTAAACATCTGTAAACGGTCAATGCTAATTTCTACCAACGCTGCGAACCATGTGCCGCTACATGGAATTTGGAAGTTTTTGAATTTGGAAATTTTGGAATTTGAAAATTGTGGAATTTGGGCCTCTTGGGATTTGGGACTTTTGGAAGTTGGAAGTTTTTGAACTTGGAAATTTTGGAATTTGAAAATTTTGGAATTTGGATATTTTGGTGTTTGAAAATTTTGGAATTTGGAAATTTTGGAATTTGAAAATTATGGAATTTGGGTCTCTTGGGATTTGAGACTTTTGGAATTCCAAAATTTTGGAAATTTGAAATTTGGAAATTTGGAAATTACAAATTTTGGAATTTTGGAATTTGGAAATTTTGAAATTTGGAATTTTGGAATATGAAAATTTTGGAATTTTGGAATTTGGAAATTTTGGAATTTGGAATTTTGGAATATGAAAATTTTGGAATTTTATTTATTTTTTTCTGTATAAGAAGTATGACATAATTTGTGTATAGAATTATTAATAATGTGTGAGGTGTGTGTAATATGTGTATCATATGTGATTTAAGTTTGTAGCACTCATGTGACAAACATGTTCCGTGGTCGTCCATTTTGTGACGTGGTCAGCCATTTTATGACTCCGTCAACGTTGAAAACGTTCATGCAAACTTCTCCTAAATATTTTTAAGTATAAATTGACAGTTTGTCAAAAAATATCATCAAGTACCTTATATGTGGAGTACAACAAATAATATTAATATGTTACTTTATACAAAAAATATCAGTAAAGTGTCTCTACAGTCTTGTTTATTCTATTTCAAGCTTGAGTAATATTTTTAATAATTCTCAGATTTTCAAAAATCTAAAAATGCATAAGCTGTAACGTAAACGTTGCATCGATATCTGCAATAAAACTTTTCTGGAACTTTTAATAAACCCATTTGATTGGCCAGTGTAAATAGCAAACCCGACGCGATTAGCAATTTCCAAAGAACGATCAATAAGGTCACCGGATATCCAATTTAATAACTGGCGTCCCCCTCTGAATTATTCGAAATCACTTTATAAAGTAATCATTCGGTTTTGCTGCAAAAGATATTGCTCCAATTACCGGTATCGATTCACTCCGAAGACAATTTCCACGCGATACATGGCTTTGTCTACGATAATTACAAGCGAGCTTCATCCGCGGTGAAATATGTTTAACTGGAACGGAGGCGAGTTACAAGCGAAATAATTTCTCTTTCTCTCTTCGTCTTCTTCGATGCGCGTGTATGAGTTTGTACATTGTTCCATATATACGATATTGGTCTGCGACTGACCCATATTCCCTTACAAATACGCGTACAGTTACGTTAATATTCGGCCACAGTATTGTTGTTTTGCGTACGAGTTAATTTAAATACATTACTCATTTTATGGAGATAAATCATTACTGATTAAAAATCAACCCCTTTAATATTTACTACTTAAAATTTTCATTCGGATACAACTGCAATAATTAGAACCGAGGTATAGGTTTACGTTTGCAATATAATTCCGTTTCAGTATAAGGTTGCATTTCGGAACAATTAAAATTGAACAGAATACCTGTTTTGATAACTTGTAATTTATTGGAGAGAGGTAATATTTAAACTACAATTTTAACATTCCAAATAAGGTTAATAAATAAGGGTTGCAAATATTCAAACTTTTCGTACATTTGTATTTCTGCAAAATTCTTAATTTTAGGTGTGAATATTAATTTCTGTTGAAGACTAAATTTATGACCCGTCAAAATGACCTATAGAAGATAGATCTCTTAAATGATAAAATTTATTGAAAAATTTTTGTAAAAATTTATGTCAAGTTTTGTCAAGCAAATGTTTTAGACGCTCTACATATATCTCATTTTGGAATTTTGGAATTTTGGAATTTTGGAATTTTGGAATATTGGAATTTTGGAATTTTGGAATTTTGGAATTTTGGAATATTGGAATTTGGAAATTTTGGAATTTTGAAGTTTTGGAATTTGAAAGGTTTGGAATTTGGAAGCTTTGGAATTTGGAAATTTTGGAAATTGGAAGCTTTGAAATTTGGAAATTTTGGAATTTGGAAGCTTTGGAATTTGGAAGTTTTGGGATTTGGAAGTTTTGGAATTTGAAAGTTTTAGAATTTGGAAATTGTGGGATTTGGAAGTCTTGGAATTTGGAAATTGTGGAATTTGGAAATTTTGGAATTTGGAAACCTTGGAATTTGGAACTTTTGGGAATTTTGAAATGGTGGAATTTGGATCTCTTGGGATTTGGAACTTTTGGAATTTGGAAATTTTTGGATTTGGAAGTTTTGAAATTAGGAAATTTTGGAATTTTGGAATTTTGGAATATTGGAATTTGGAAGTTTTGGAATTTGAAAATTTTGGAAATTGGAAATTTTGGAATTTGAAAGTTTTGGAATTTGGAAATTTTGGAGTTCGGGAATTTTGGAATTCGGGAATTTTGGAATTCGGGAATTTGGGAATTCGGGAATTTGGGAATTCGGAAATTTTGGAAATCGGGAATTTTGGAATTTGGAAATTTGGAAATTTTGGAGTTTGAAAATATTTTGTTAATTTAGTAACTCAGAAATTTCATAATTTGGAAACAAGAAAATTTGTAAATTTGAAATTTCTAAATCTACTAATTTGAAAAATACTTCACCTTCGTTTCCTTAAAACTATTGATTACAGTCAACCTTATCACTAACTGCATTCAAGATTTCTATTAAATATCACCATTCTAACAAATAGCTGAAATCACTTAACAAGAACAATTTATTAAAAAGTAGTAAGAACCTTCAGTATATTCATTCCTGTTTTATTTTCGTCTTAAGAATTTGGGGCAAATTCTGAATAATTTTAGAATTTGGAAGTCTTGGAATTTGGAAATTGTGGAATTTGGAAATTGTGGAATTTGGAAATTTGGAATTTGGAAATTTTGGAATTTGGAAATTTCGAAATTTGGTAATTTTGGAATTTGGAAATTATGGAATACTTGGAATTTGGAACTTTTGGGTATTTGAAAATTGTGAAATTTGGAACCTTTGAGATTTGGAAGTTTTGGAATTTGGAAATTTTGGTATTTGAAAATTTGGAAATTTTGGAATTTTGGAAGTATCCAATTCATAAATTTCCACGACCCTCAACTTAAAAATTCCTGAATCCTCAAAATCCTAACTTTCAAAATCCCTAAGCAAAAATTTTAAATAACTTCAAATTTAAATACAAGTGACCACCAAACGTCCACAAACCTAGAGTTAAAATACATAACCAAAATGTGATACTAAAAAAAATAATTTATTAAACCCAAATTTGTATTTTACATACTTTCAATATATTTCAACAATAAATACAAGATTTTACAATAACACTATTATACCTATATAAAGTACAATGTCCGATTAATGTCAGTAACCGTACCTAACCCAAACTCACTGCGTTCGCAGGCAACGTGGCAAATCGTCGTCGTGATTGCCGGCGTCGATAGGATATCCTTGAGCACGGGAATGAAATTAATGGCGCGCGAATGATACGGACACGCGAAGCACCAGCGCAATTTCATGACAGTGTTATGCGACGAGAACCCTTCCGAGCACGTCCCTTAGCTTCCAGTATATTCCTGGCATCACATACCGACCGTTTCGTCGCACCTCCATGTCAGATACGCAGAGGATACATCTCTCTGTCTGGTTAAGCTGCGGAACCAGACCTATGGCATAACGCAGAATTATTCGAACGATATGGGGAATACAATGGCTCTACGGCGTGGACAGATTGCTTCGGATGTATGCTACGACATATTCCTTTTCCCCCTTTTAAACCTATATGGGTGCGAACTGTTTTCCCGACATTAACTTTGCGATGGGGTGAAATGGTGGAAGGCGGTAAAATTCAAATTGTACGTCGATACATTTTTGTAATGAAGGTTTACTTTTCCTCTTTTAAACCTGTGCGAACTGTTTTTCCGACATTAATTTTGCGATGGGGTGAAATGGTGGAAGGCGGTAAAATTCAAATTGCACGTAGGTACATTTTTGTAATAAAACTTTACTTTTCCTATTTTAAACCTGTACAGGTGCGAACTGTTTTTCCGACATTAACTTTGCGCTGAGGGAAACTTGTGGAAGGCGGTAAAATTTAAATTGCACGTAGATACATTTTTGTAATGAAGGTTTACCTTGATGAACATTTTTGGAAGTCTGGAATTCTTGCATGTTCAGATTATTGAAGTTATGTAATTTTCAGGTGAATCAATTTGTAAATTTTTAGGTTTTTGATTTTTTGAAATTTTGTAGGGTCTCAAAATTTCAGAGCTCTAGGTTCCTGAATTTTGGGATACGTTAGTTTTGTTAATTTTGAGATAGCTAAGGTTCCAAATTTTCAAATCCCTAACTTGTTAACTTTTGAGATAGCTAAGGTAACAAATTTTCAGATTTTTAACTTGCTAATTTTTGAGATTTCTGAGGTTACAAAATTTCACATCCCTAACTTGCTAACTTTTCAGATACCTAAGGTCCCAAATCATCAGATCCCTAACTTGCTAACTTTTTCGATACCTAAGGTCTCAAATCATCAGATCCCTAACTAGTTAACTTTTGAGATTTCTAAGGTTACAAAATTTCACATCCCTAACTTGCTAACATTTGAGATTTTTAAGGTTACAAAATTTCACATCCCTAACTTGCTAACTTTTGAGATACCTGCGGTCCTAAATCATCAGATCCCTAACTAGTTAACTTTTGAGATTTCTAAGGTTACAAAATTTCACATCCTTAACTTGCTAACATTTGAGTATCCCTAAGGTCCCAAATTCTCAGATCCCCAACTTGCTAACATTTGAGTATCCCTAAAGTCCCAAATTCTCAGATCTCCAACTTGCTAACATTTTAGTATCCCTAAGGTCCCAAATTCTCAGATCCCCAACTTGCTAACATTTGAGTATCCCTAAGGTCCCAAATTCTCAGATACCCAACTTGCTAAATTTTGAAATTCCTAAGGTCCCAAATTCTCAGATCCCCAATTTCCTAAATTCTAAAATCCCTAAGGTCCCAAACTTTCACATCCCTAACTTGCTAAATTTTCAAATCTTTAAGCTCCCAAATTCTCAGGCCTACAATTTGCTAAAATTTGAGATCCCTAAGGTCCCAAATTCTCAGATCTCCAATTTCCTAAATTCTAAAATCCCTAAGGTCCCAAATTTTCACATCCCGAACTTGCTAAATTTTCAAATCCTTAAGCTCCCAAATTCTCAGATCCCTAACTTGCTAAATTTTAAAATCCCTAACGTCCCAATTCCTCAGATCCCCAATTTCCTAAATCCTGAAATCCCCAAGGTCCCAAACTTTCACATCCCTAACTTGCTACATTTTCAATCCCTAAGCTCCCAAATTCTCTAGTTTCCAACTCCCTAAGTTTTCATACTCCTAAAATCCCAACGTTGAAAAATCCCAGGTTCCCAACTTCCTAACCTTCCCTCACCCTCCTCAAATATTCAAACCCTTATCTCCCGAAATCAAACCCTTACTATCATACCCCTAACTTTCCAAATTCTCAAATCCCACTTCCTAAATTCATCTCTTTCCCATTCTGCATCCGCAAAACCGCACCACAGACAAAGCTTAATCGGTAACGTTAAAGCTTAGTCTACTAAAGCTATCGATATGTGATGTATCCGATAGCTAATTCAAGCAACTTTGGAACTAGTGTAAAGTCCTAAAGCTGGTTCGATTGCCGGATACGCTATTCCCTCTTAGTTTACTATTACCTGCAACCTTATCGTATTAGACGTTCCCTGATAAGTGTTCCTTGAAAGATGATCAACGTTTCTTTGCGAAAAATTCTATCGAATACCAAAGGAACCTGAGCGATGGCTGCCATGCACCGGCTAAGTCACTTTAGAGTTGAATAGCTCCTGTCACAAATTGCTGCGATGTTTCTCGTGTTGGGAGAATAAAAATTAAAAGTTGAACTATGCGAGGTACGTGTTCACATGGGGACACTTCGGTTAGCGCGATTGCTATGCGACGGGTGTTTGCGAAATGAAGTATAGCGACTCCGTGTGCGATAACAAAGAGAAACAAGAGTATTTATTTTTGGGGTAATGGAAAATATCTTATGCAGGTTTTGGATTATTGTTTTACAAGATGGTGTAGTGTTGTAATAAATAGAATTAATTTGTGGGTGGTTTAAGAACAAATTAATTTTGTTTGTAATATAAGTAACATTACAAGTAAAAGTTTGTACATTTTTATGAGCGAATTGTTTTATTTGTTTATTTGTTAACTGATAGTATAGTGGAATAATTAAACTTGTTTATGAAAATTTAATTTACTATGTGTTTATGTGTTTGCAACAAAAATATTTCTTAAATCATACTGTTCCCTTACTTCATTACAAATAAATAGATACTTTGGATATTATTGTAAAATTAATAATATTGGCAGTTTTATTATGAAATTAATTGTTAAATAAAATAGATGATAATAAAATTCAGAATTAAAAAATTTAATTCAGAGTCAAAATATCTGATTACTAAAACTGCATATTGAAGTATAATAGCAAATGAAGATTAAAAACTCATTAAATTGGAATTAAATTAAACTTAATATTCCTTGCAACTTCTTCGAAAATAAAAATTTTCTTTCTCTTGCGTTTTATTTATAAATTTGAGTGATGTTTTTATTGAAAGGTTTCGGCGCTTAATGAGGTCCGCCATTATGATTTAGTACGTTGACTGCAACGTCATCCATATGTGGGTGACGTTTGAATTTTCATAGCAATCCATCATCCATAATAAATGTACTCTTTTACTTATTTAATCAGAAATACTTGTATTAAGTAGTTGGAACAAATATCAAATACTTTCTTACATGAAATGAACCCTTTTCACGATTCTTATGAATTTTACTGATTTAATCAACTTGTTAACCATAACTAAAAATATTAAACATTTTTGTATTAAATGATCCTCATAATCCTCATAAAAATATAATACATTAATCAACAATATATAATACAAAATATAATACATTAATCAACAACATATAATACAGAATATAATACATTAATCAACTCAATCGTACATAACAAAAAACAACCACAAATATCAATTATTTTTGTATTAAATGATGGATTCTACTTCACCCATCTGAGTTATAACGAATTAATTAACAGTTCGTATACAAATAACGTGGAAAAAGAGGTTTTAATTTTTTGTCAGCGAAACAGCTAGCGTAATCAATTAGAATATGGTGGAACACCTGCTGTTGCCACCAGAGGGACATCTACAAAAACTTTTTGCAATTCCATGCTGAAATATCCATTTCTGTATACAAGGTGGACGAGTGTCCACGTTAATTATCTTCATTAGTTGTACAAATATGGAAAGAAGTTTCGTATAAGTAATATTGCATTGAGGAAGTTATAATGAATCAGGTAATGTGGAGATGGTGGATAGTGTGAGAATGTGATGCTTTTATGTGAAAAAGGAAAATTCTGTTCTTTGTATATGTAGGGGATCTTTAGAGGTAATTACTGGTTTTAAATATTTTAAAACTTGGAGTTTGGAACTTTTGCAATTTGGAAATTGGAAATTGTGGAATTTGGAAATTGTGGAACTTGGAAATTGTGGAATTTGAAAATTGTGGAATTTGGAAATTTGGGAGTTTTTGGAAATTGTAGAATTTGGAAATTGTGGAATTTGGATCTCTTGAGATTTGGAACTTTTGGAATTTGGACGTTTTGGAATTTGGAAATTTTGGAATTTGAAAATTTTGGAATTTGAATATTTTGAAACTTGAAAATCTTGGAATTCAGAACTTTTGGGAATTTGAAAATTGTGGAATTTGGAAATTTGGGAGTTTGGAAATTGTAGAATTTGGAAATTTTTGAATTTGGATCTCTTGGGATTTGGAACTTTTGGAATTTGGAAATTTTGGAATTTGGATATTTTGGAATTTGGAACTCTTGGGATTTGGAACTTTTGGAATTTGGAAGTTTTGGAATTTGGAACTTTTGGAATTTGGATATTTTCGAATTTGGAAATTTTGGAATTTGGAAATTTTGGAATTTGAAAATTGTGAAATTTTGGAATTTGGAAATTTTGGAATTTGAAAATTGTGGAATTTGGATCTCTTGGGATGTGGAACTTTTGGAATTTGGAAGTTTTGAAATTTGGAAATTTTGGAATTTGGAAATTTTGGAATTTGGAA
>NW_003797242.1:2270711-2326309 GCF_000220905.1 Megachile rotundata
GATTTGGAACTTTTGGGAATTTGAAAATTGTGGAATTTGGATCTCTTGGGATTTGGAACTTTAAGAATTTGGAAGTTTTGCAATTTGGAAATTTTGGAATTTGAAAATTGTGGAATTTGGATCTCTTGGAATATGAAAATTTTGGAATTTGGAAATTGTGGAATTTGAAAATTATTTTCAGAAAACAAATGTGGAACATTTCAATGAGATATAAAGAGGTTATGTGACTCACATAAATGTCAGTCTCCCATTTCAGAAAGGTGCAAGAATTTTATAATAAATTTCCAAGTTACTTTATTAAATATTTTAACTTATGAATTATAAATAATTTTGTTCAATACATGAAGGCTTATCTAATAAAATAGCATAATGTATTTCTGTTTAGTACGAATGTACATATGTAGCATTATGTATATAATATACACTGTAAGTATATACTGTAAGATACAGGAATATCATATACATTAAAAATACAAAAATTCAGACAACTTTTTAAAAAAACATTTTTCCAAAAATTATTCTTCATTCTCAGTCTTTTACTGTGACATTCTACTTCCTCAAAAAAAGATATCAACCCTGCCAGTTATAGTTTCCAGCAACTGCAAATTATAAATGTTTAAAAAGATCATAAACCTCCACTAAATCATCACATCGCTTACATAACGAAATTTGATTTGTGAACATTTCTGCCTCTGGATCGATAACTCAGACTAATGAAGACCGATTACGTGGATCATATGTTGTATGATACTATATTATCCTAGTAGCTTGCCGTCAGGGTGCAGCGAAATGTAAAACAGTAATTTACGCCGATCAAATCGGAGTGATCAATTATGCGATGTTCCATCACGTCTCCTTTTGACGTGTAATTAACGAGAAAAGACAACGAAGATCACTAAAATTGTTCTCATTTTTGATCGAATGTTTGAGATTGATTTTGTTTTGACGGGGTAATAAATTGTGAATGAGATAGTCGATGACCAAATAATTTTTATGTGGTTCAATTTATAGTTTTGGTAATGGTATTTATAATGCTGGGAATATTGATATTGTAGGTGTGACAATTTTTCTTTTAATTATTGAATTAAGGTTTTTTTGATGAAAGATGAGTTACATTTTGTTTAAGAGGAAGGGAAAATTTTTATCAAGTGTGGGATTGGAATTTGAGAATTTGGGTTTTTGGGATTTTGGGATTTTGGAATTTTGGAATTTTGGAATTTTGAAATTTTTGATTTTTGGAATTTGGAAATTTTGGAATTTGGAAGTATTGGAATTTGGAAATTTTGGAAATTTGAAATTTTTGGAATTTGAAGCTCTTGGAATTTGGAAATTTTGGAATTTGGGGCTTTTGGAATTTGGAACTTTTGGAATTTAGAGCTCTTGGAATTTGGAAATTTTAGAAATTTGGAACTTTTGGAATTTGGAGCTCTTGGAATTTGGAAATTTTGGAAATTTGAAATTTTTGGAATTTGAAGCTCTTGGAATTTGGAAATTTTGGAATTTGGGACGTTGGAAATTTGAAACTTTTGGAATTTGGAGCTCTTGGAATTTGGAAATTTTGGAATTTGGGGCTTTTGGAATTTGGAACTTTTGGAATTTAGAGCTCTTGGAATTTGGAAATTTTAGAAATTTGGAACTTTTGGAATTTGGAAATTTTGGAAATTTGGAACTTTTGCAATTTGGAACTTTCGGCATTTGGAAATTTTGGAAAATTTGAAATTATCCAATATATTAATTTCCACAACCCTTAACTTAAAATTTACTGTATCCTCAAAATCCTACATTTCAAAATTCCTAATCAAAAATTTTCGAACCTCAGACCTACTAAAAGCATTCACTATCCCTTTTCACCTAAATAACAAAAAGAATTCAATGTTTCTTTTCTTATAATACCTCAACATAAAATTCTTGTGCATTCGATACTCTCAATACCTACCATTTTGAACGTGCATTAAATTTGATTAACCAAAATTAAATTGTATTAATCTGTACGCCAACATACATATTTTACTTCTACAATTCAGTTCTCCATTTTATTACTTGCTCGAACCCGTTCAATGCTTTTAAAACCAAACGACATTCGTTAACAGGTAAAGTGTATCTTCTACCCACTGAATTATTTAATTACCATACCGTAGAAAGACCATTCAGAAATTGCATTTGTAGAAAGATTAATTAATAACTAAGAGTCATCTGCAAAACATTATTGCTGCAGCAAAATAAATTGTTCAACCAACCACTAATTGTATAAAGTAATCAATAATTGTTAAACATAGCAAGTTTCGTTTTTGTTACAATTTTAACATCGTAATAAGAAAGATTGTTCAGGAAAGGAAAGAACAAAAAAGGAAAACAACGAAAGGTTACGAGGAAAATAACGAAGTCCTGAAACTGTTTAAATTAAATTTACAAAGTTGGGAACACAATTATCAGTGTTTTAAGAAGAATTTTACAAAGGGATTTTATTACAAATGAACGCTTTAAATGACTGTCGGTTCAATTTGTAAGCGCTGTAATTTATTCTCTAACTTAATCAAACTTTAATACAAATTAGTTGCTATTAATAGCGAAAGAAATGCTTGATATTAAATATTATATTATTTATATTCTTATAGATTCAAAGTGTTTTTAAATAATTGTTAAACATTTCTATATTCAGAGGATACTAAACATCTGCAATTAATAGTATACATGTACAATAGTATTTAATACATGTAATAATATTTGTCAATTTGTGGTGTGGGGCATTTAGGGATGTGGGGCATTCAGGAGTCCTGGGAAACTCCACTGGATTTTAGACAATTAGTGTGTGGTGTTTTAGGGGTAAGGGGCACTTCACTAGCTCTTGGACAACTAGTGGTGTGTGGCATTTTGGGGGTATGGGGCACTCCACTAGGCCTTGGATACCTAGTGGTGTGTGGCATTTTTGGGGAATGGGGTGTGTTCAGGGGTCATGGCACTCCAGGGTCTGGGACATTCAGTGTGGAGCACTTAGGGGTTTGTGTACCTATTGGGTGTGGGACAATCAGGGGATTGTGTCTTGGGTGGAAGCTTCCATCGGGATGTCACCATGGTGAACAGTGTTAAGCAGGGCGGAGGACATGGCGTGTATCATCGGTGATCAGCAGCAGACTGCTTTCCATAAATGGAATCATCAATTAGAGATTCCCAAAATGGGACACTTAGGGGCGCGGGTGTGAAACCAACTTGCTGTCCCCTAACATAAAAATGTGAGCATGCTTCCGCTTTCTACGTATAGGTAAAGACCATATACGTGAATCGGAAACATGCCGTCGCGTTTATTATAGGCTCGGGGGCCCATTATAATTACGAGAAAAACGATTCGCGGCTGGCCACCTAGCGGTCGCGGTGCTTAGTTCGCGATCCGCGGCCCCCGCGATACGCGCGAAAAAATGACCAGTGGGGGAAGACCCCTCGCGACACCGTGAAGATCGCGCGCCGAGAAGTGTAACGTGATCCGCGGTTCCAGTATATCCGTGAGACTATACCAATGCAAATATAAAACTTTTTTATTTTCCACTTTTTCGTTATCAAACTTTTACTAATTAATTCGTGACATTTTTCCGGTTAAAATGAGACCAAACACGGTATAATTTCGACTACGTTTACCGGTATAATTGACAGTAGGATTTGAACAAGGAACAACGAAAGCAGACGCTGCTATTGAATCGGTCAAACATAAAGAGTCTGTTGTCACATAAGCAGTTAATAAAACATCAATGAAATAAATTTAAATTTCATGTGAAATAACTTCACATGACTGAAGTTATTTCTTGCAAATTACGATTAAATAATTAATCGTAACATATCAAATTAACTTTATGTTTCATAACAAATTTTTGTACAATTCCCAGTCAATTATACACAAAACTTACACATATTCAACACCATAAACTTACATACACAGAGATTCCGTTATCATAAACGAAAGTAACGAACTTGACGAGAAACATTTGGATAAAATCGCGAAATATCAAACGATTTACCACAACCAATTTCCTGCTTTCATTTCTCCGGCCACGAATTTTCGATTTTATAATTCGTTGCTGTTAATATCGCATTTAATGACATTAAATGACGGCAAATGAACACCGACGAAATAAATTTTCTCTTTCCTGACGAGGTGAAATTCGAAATGCGGATGAGTTTCGATAAAGTTGCAGTTTCCTCGTCCAACGAGGATTGTATGCCCACGCAAGCTTGTGGTCATTTTAAATGAAACAAGCTCTTGTCCATTTCATCGCAATTCGCACGAACACGTTTGTGCGACACAGGCGTATTCGCATTCGCGGTTGGATCGGGTCCTTTCCTTTCAGCTTTTAATCTAAAGATTCTTTTTCAGAACCCAGCTGTAAATGGCAATTTGCTTAATACGCGACGAAAAAAGAGGTACAGAAAATGGGACTGAATCAGCGGACTGGGATTTGAGATTGATCACTTTTTCAGGCAGTGCATGATGGATGCAGCCTTATGTTTTAGGTTAGACACGAAATGGCGGATATAGAACCTTTTTCATAAAGAAGTATTTTAAAATTGAAAATTTTATGAACGGAGAATGAACATCTCACGGAACTTAAAATATTAAAATATTAAACTTAAAATGTGTGAATAAATGAATACTTAGAATTGAATATCTTTTCAAAAACATCACTTTTTAACTGATTTACAAGAACTTATTTACAAAAATGAGCAAACTTCATCACAAGATTTAGAACACATGAAATTTACAAATTAAAATAGTGAAATAAATAAATAAAATAATAATACAGTAAAATACAATAATACAATAAAATAATAAACTAGTTCATGTAATAACTTCTTGCATTGATAAAACGTAGTATACATACATAGAAAAGCTTAATAACTACAATTTAGAATAAGAAACCAAGATCCATCATATCGACGGGTTTCATAAATCGCTAAAGTAACATGGCTCCGAGTTATTTCTTTATTTCCCCAGTTTCATGGCATCGGAACGGTTCACCCAATCGAGAGATTCATAGCCGGATTGTCGACTGTGGCTTAGTAACACGGTCACTCATCTTTTTCGTATGAACTTATGCCGCACGTCTTGAATGAGAAAGCACCGGCCACCCTTTCTGACCGCGACTATCGAACTTCTTGGCAAGAATACATTCGAAGTGACGGATCATACCGCTATATTTTCATGATTTAGCCGGAATATCGTCAAGTGGATCAGTGCCTGGATTTATTTCTGGGAAAGCGAAGGTTAACATGGGTCGTCCTTCGTTGTTATCCTTAATGCTACTTTGTTTTTGGGAGACAATATTGTCTGAATGTGAATTAAACTAGTTTAATATTATAGTGTTCATTCAGTTTTATTCACTGCTTTTAAGAGAATGGAAATTAATATTTTGCATACAGCTTGACTGCATTATTCACATTGAAGTATTCAAAATTAGACACTGTGATTTGTCATATCTGATAAATCACATTTAGTTTATATTCCATTTATTAAGTCATGTTTGGTTCAAAATAGATCAGTCTGTCAATGATAATAATTATCTACATACATCTTTGTACAACTTTGATCTAATGTATTAAGTCTTCATCATATTTTTAAAATTTCTGAATGTTTGTGCTTGGGTGAGTTCACTTTCCAAACATTGTCTCTACTTAATGTATCTTAAAATACAATTAGGAAGGTGTATCATTAATTATAAGCCTATTAACTAGAAGTGTGTTAACTGTAAATTTATTAACTAGAAATGCATTAACTATAAGTATATAAGCTAGAAATGTATTAACTAGAAATATATTAACTAGAAGTGTATTAACTGTAAATATATTAACTAGAAGTGTATTAACTAGAAGTATATTAGCTAGAAATATATTAACTAGAAATATATTAACTAGAAGTGTATTAATTCTGTTTCCTATCATCACAGTGTGTCCTATCCTAACCTAACCTAAATGCTAAATATCTGAACCTATTTCAACGCCTTCAAACAAACTATCCAAACTGTCCAATTCCAGACAATAAAACATTTTGTACAACAAAGAAATCGAAAGTAGAGGTCATCGATGCGAATAAGCAGGTCATCGATCTTCTGGTATCCGATAGGATTAACCCCGACGAGTCGAACTTTATTCCGCGTGTAATCAAGCCTAATTAACGATTACCGGCGATTAGTTCACATTAGTTGATTAACTCTTGTTCAGCACAGTGGACCGAACGTGTACGAGACTGTATCAGATGTGTATAATTGTAAGCACCGCTGATTATCCGCAAGCGTTTACCGATTCACGGCTACGTCTAAATCTTCGTGAGAATCGCTATGAAACTGCACTGATAAACCCTGAATTGTTGCTTTCATAAAACGCTTTTAATTGTAGGATGTTCATTGGAGGATGTGAGTTCAATTTCGTAGGATTGAGGAGATGTAAAGAATGGAGAGATGTGCATGGGAAAATAAGTTACTTTGATGTGAATTAACCAACTAACGTTACTAAAATAAAATAGAGAAATGGTCACTGAATTGTAAAAACACGTGTTCATCGAAATATTCAAATTGTATGAACCTAGTTAGGTAAAGATATAAAACACAATCAGAATTCATCAGATACCTCCACATATGTATTTTAGGACATCTTAGCTTATCACACTCCTGGGAAATACTAGACGTATAAATAACTAAATATGGTAAATAAATAATTCGCAAAATTTGATCTGATACTGTTGACTTCATAAAGCAACTCCCTTGAGTTCATATCTATTTAATTCCATCAGAAATCCAGAAATCAAGACAAATAAATAAGGAATCAGTGTTAACCACATATGCTACTGCACACACATGCTAAACATTAGTAACCTACCTAAAAATACATCTATCCAATTTCGAGCACAAATTGTAATTTTGTTCAATATTCTCGGATCCAAATTTTAGAAGGCCCTTAGCCTCGCAACTTTACGATCTGCGCCTTTAATAGTGCTAGTGCATCGTCGCTTACGTCAAGCAGATTGAACCAGGTTCGTATCCAGGCAACCGGTAAGAAACCGTGGCCGTAATTTTGTCGGTGGTCGTAAAAAGATGTTCGAAAACAGTTCGTGCTCCGCGTGCAAAAGCGAGGATGTCGCGTAAACCGTTGACCGCTATTGAATTTTCTTCTCGGTAATGGCTCATTGACTGGAAACTGTTAAGCTAATTTCGCGATACCGGAAGCGAGGCATGATGGCGTAGAAAGTAGGAGAGAGAAGATATTAGCGAGCCCGAGGCGTGAACTCGCAGGGGGCGCACGGCGAGAAAGCTTACCAGCCAGCCAACAAAGTTAGAATCTGATACGAGCCGATCTAATTTCGCGATAGGATGGAAGTTCCGACAATCATTACCGTGTTATGCCGCGAATGTTGGATTGTGTACGGTTAAACGTGCTCTGTCCTCGAGTGTATGGGTGGAAATCAAAGGAGTGCTCCCCGTGACAACTCAGTTTGTACACGTACGACGAGAATAGTTCGTTGACTGGCTTTGGGACGTTGGCCGAAGCTATTAATGGATAAATGGAAGGCGTATCGATTGAAAGTTACGGGGGATGCTGGTGTACCGAAAATTTCTACCGAGCTTAAGCTGTAGCTCAACTTTTCATGTAACAGTAAGACTCCCTTTGTAAGACTTCCTTTGGGAATTCTGGGTTTTCTCGTATTTTTGATGCTTGAAGGTGGAATTATCAGGTACGGATTGTGAGTAAGAGGTGATATGACGAGTTTCAGTTGTAGTTGTGAGGTGCTGATGTTGAGTATGAGGTGATATGACGAGTTTGAATTGCAGTTGAAATGACGATTTTGCATTGTAGTTCAGAGGTACTGATGATAGGTATAAAGTGATATGACGACTTTGAATTGTAGTTGTGAAGTACTGATGTTGAGTATGAGGTGATATGACGAGTTTGAATTGTAGTTGAGAGGTACTGATGTTGAGTATGAGGTGATATGACGATTTTGCATTGTAGTTCAGAGGTACTGATGATAGGTATAAAGTGATATGACGACTTTGAATTGTTGTTGTGAAGTACTGATGTTGAGTATGAGGTGATATGACGAGTTTGAGTTGTAGTTGTGAGGTACTGATGTTGAGTATGAGGTGATATGACGATTTTGAATTGTAGTTGAGAGGTACTGATGTTGAGTATTAGGTGAAATAACAATTTTGAATTGTACTTGAGAGGTGCTGATGTTGAGTATGAGGTGATATGACAATTTTGCATTGTAGTTCAGAGGTACTGATGATAGGTATAAAGTGATATGACGACTTTGAATTGTAGTTGAGAGGTGCTGATGTTGAGTATGAGGTGATATGACGATTTTAAATTGCGATTGTGAGGTGTTGATTGTAAGCATGCTTTTATACAACGATTTTGAATTGTGATTATAATGTGTAGATCGTGAGGTGACATGATCTTGATATTAATTGTAATGTGTTGCTTGTGACTTCGTGAAAATGAGTCCTTTGTGTGGTTATATTCAAAATTGTTGTTTTGACAGAGGTATTTTTATATAGAATTTAATTTAATTTTATATAGAATTTTGTTGTTCTTTGAAGGTTTGATTCTTTCAAATTTTAGGTTAGGTGGCTCATGTGATTTGAAGTGTGTTCTCGAAGCGCATGATTCTTCAAACGACTTTCTACATTTCTAAATATACAAATTCCTAAATTCTCAAGTTCTATAGATCCATAAAATATCCAACTTTATTATCCATAACACATCAGAGTTTACCATTGTTTAATATTTACGCTTCCCTGATCAGGTAAGGCAAGCGGAAATTACGTCGACAGTATACAAACTAATAACAACATAACTTTACAAGTTTACAATAAATTACTGCTTATGATATAATTATTGAATATTAATAATTTTCGTTATCCATGGTATTCGAAGGTTTCAGCAGTGCACTCAGCCTTGTGCTGTAACTTTGACGTTCAGGTTAGTTGAATAACTAGTAAAGTGTATAATTTAGATGAACTGTGCAAAACTATTAAAGCTACAAACCAATATTTAATAAATTATTATAACGATTTTATAGTGACTTCATATTTTATTGGTATATAATAAAACACAACTATTTACCTGTTTCTTTTCTAGAATAAGGTTATGTTTAAGGAAAGTGAGGTTATGTTTGAATTTAATGTGAGGTGACATTAAATATATGGTAATATTAAATGTAATGCAATATTAAATATGGAGTGGCTTTAAATAAGAGGTTATATTTATTTTACGAGAACATGAATTACTTTTATAAAATTAAAAAAAGCTTTAGTCTTTATAACACTGAAAAATGGGGGTAAATTGCACTACAGCAAAACAGTAATAAAATTTAATTTGAAAAGTGTATTATCTTAAAGTATCTTACATTTCATATGGCTCTGAATATAAAACATATGCGCAGACATTATGAGAATAAGATAATCATGCGCAGTAAAGTTATTGCACCTCATTTAAGTATAGTTATCATACAAATCTCACTGCGCATGTTTATTAATTTTTTTCTACCGACTGCGCACGTGTTCCATTTTCAAGGTCACCGAGAAGGTCACTTAGAAATTCAGCACATAATAATTGAACGATATTAATAACTACACTAATAATATACTTTAAATAAGTATGAATCTTGCAATATTCAGAGACCTAAAACAAATTTGAAATTTGCTCTACACACGTTTCCTTTGATTCCACTCGATGCGACCAAAGCAATATACTATTTGCCCCAAACAAAAGTGCCAGCCAAACTTTGAAAAGTTTCAGGACGATGAATCCGATACCCGAATCCGGCGAATGTTATGCAGTTTTAAAGTGAGCCGGTGGGAAAGGTACGAGTGTCGACAACTCGCAAGTGCAATTAACGTTAAAATAAATTGAAACAAACCCAGCGTGCAGGATAATATAGGACAGTCGAAAGGAAACAAAGTTTGAAACGTGGCTCGATTGTTTAGGACAAGGGGCGAAGTGAACGGAACGGTAGAAAACAGTGGAATAGCGTTCAAGAGCAATAACAGCGACGGAGTTTCGTGGTCGATGGTATAGGAACAGGGCTCGTTTCCATATCGAGCGACATTCGAGAGGATAGCAGTGGGTGGCATCGTAACTCAATTTTCTCTGCTTCGCTTGTAACGACCGAGGGAAGGAAAGTTCTTCTGACGACGATAGGCCAAATGTCGTCGGAGAACCGATCGATCTGTCGTTGATGACCGATAACACTTCGTACTTTTCTTTCATTTCTACCTTGACGACGTTTCCGTATTCCCACTTGGAAATCCATTAGTCTGTTTGGTCCTCATTGCGTGGAATTCGGTTTCATACGGAATGATATTCCGAGCTGTCGGAGATAGACATTTATTCATCCACATTTTTCATCCTGACATACCATTCCAAATTAATAAAGTTGACATTCTAATTTTAAGATCTTGGTTTCTAATTTCTGTTATTTTTAGAGAGTCTGGAAATTTAGGAAAACTCCAATCAATTGCTCTAACTAAATGAATATTCATCCCACAACAAAATCAAAGTCCTTTCCAAGTTCCTTAAAGCCAAATAATATTGCCCTTCCTCTCGCAAATCTCAAACTGTGTTTTCATTCTTCATTCTCTACCTCCGCTTGCCATAAAACAAACAATTAAATGTTCCACGCTCCATTTCGTGTTGTTCCACAAAGCGAGAAGGTTTCTGCTATATCGAGGCTCTCTAAGACCTACACCATTCTTCCTCGCATGGTCGGTCAAGGAGGAGTCTTTTTTAATCGCCAAGTAAAATTGTTATGATCCTTCATTGTTGCCAAGTGGACGACGTCCAAACGCTATGGTTCATCCAATCAAGCGTGGACACGTGAAAATAGCTGTTTCAGCACGGTACAGGGATTGCCTGTACGTGATGTGCTTCTACACGTACACACACTTTCGCTTCTTAGGAAGTAAATGTTCACGTACCTGACTGTGTCCATCTTGTCCCTTCATCCCATTCCGAATCGTCCGTAATTTCTCCTTTCTCCGAGATTCGCAAACCAGAAGTTGCCGGGGCGACCTTTTCCCTCAAAGTTCAACAATTTTCAATTTTCACGGATGTATTTATCCGCTTAACCATTACCGGGGACAAAGTTAGCGGAGAGGCTCGAATCAATGAAGCGAGGCCAGTGCCACCAAAACGCTTCCATCCACCTCCTCCTTCTTCTTCGGCTTCTTGCTAAAACTCCTCCATCTACCGGTCTTTCGTTAGATACGACTGTGCATTACGGTCCCATTCAATAGCGCCGGCAAGGAACGGGACTGCGAATCTACACGGTAATGGTTTCTGCAGCTATTAACGTCTGATTAACGAAGGAAAACTTGCGGCACTAGCCGGTTGCGTTGTAACGAGAACTTCGTGGAAGAGTTGCGGAGGTGTACTCGTACAGAGGGACCCGACTGGAATAACTGAACTCCCCTTTTTCTAACGACCGGCATCTTTCACTCAACCAACTAAGAGCTGAATTAATTGAGGAGATTGAAAGGAGTGTTGCTACAGGGCCAAGGGACGGAAGGGAACGGCTTCACCCTTTCTTTCGCCAGGGAAACTTCCTGCGGTGGTCTATAATATTTTGTTGCTCTTTTGATGACAACGGGATATCAGGATTGTAAGCACTGTCATGCAGAATTTAATTATTCAGATTATTGTAATTTATTATTAATAATTATTAATTGTTAAACATTATTATTAGTTATTGGTCACGAGACTTTTGCTGTCAGGTGATATTCATCTTCACATGACTCACATTTGATTTTATGGTACATTTCGGGATACGTAATTTTATAAATACATCTATGGTGTTGCACATGTGATGTGACAGAATGAAATAGGCAACAGTAATTAATAGAGAAATAACAATTTCGGAAAAGTTCATCTAATTTGACAGTTTCAGAACTACCAGCCGGTAGCAAAAATACTTTCTTTTTAAAGTCAAACTGAATATCTCAAACTAACTTTATTGAACTCATGATTCTGAATACAATCAGATGAAAATTTTCACCGTTATTAATAAACCTTCATTAAGGTTTAACTTCAAAAAATTTATTAAAAAATTTTAATAAACCTCTACACTTGAAAGGTGACGTTAATAAAAATTTGAGATATGTGTTATCCTCCTGATTCTTTGAATCCTCACATAGTTTTCATCATTTAAAAATTGTACTAATTTTTAAATAAATCATATTTCCTCAAGATTCCAATTTCCCATAATAAATCAAATTGAGTTTCCTTATTTTTTATCACTGTTCGATATCATAGATAATTACTCATTGAGGAATATAGCTGTACACTTGTTTGTTAATTGATCGCTTGACAAGTTCATGTTGCGATTACGATATTAATAGCTGTACAGAATTAACACATGATCAACCGATTACAGTTGATATGGTTACGCGTATAATCAATGAACTGTAGAATGCGCAGTGCGTCCATGGATTGACACACGAAAATAAATTTTCAAACCTGTATGGTGGACGAATGGTAAAATAACTCGTTTTGAAAGCGAAACTTTGAACCTTGCAAATCTGTCAATTTCATTTTCAAATTGATAGCTTCTTCATTGTTAAATGTTCTTCAAAATTTACTGTATATTTAAATTTGGAACGCGGTATTTTCTTTGCCTGTAAACTCTGTGAAGTTCACTTTTATCATTAAAAGTTATGTAATTCAATTTATCTTGTAATTTACCTTTTTAATACTTACAGAATTTACTTTTATTGATATGAGAATATATTGTTTACTTGTAGCAATTTAGAGATTTTCATTTTGTCACTTTTAGGGCTTGTAAGATATTATTATAAAAAAAAAATGAGGTCCTGCGCCAGCGACTGTGGTATACAAAATGGCTGCGCGAAGCACCATCGATGACTACGTTACATTCGCGGCCATTTTTGTCTCGGCGCCAGGGGAGACATTTCGTGCAAAATTTATAACAAAACATAAATATCTAATAAACAATTTTGCATTTGATAAATGTATTATAGAATACTTTTTCATTTTGAGAAGTGCCAGTCAAAATGACTGACATTGGACCAAGGTTCAAACTTACCTTTATTTCAAATGAGTGAAGCAAAAATAAAAATTAATTATACACCTTCAGTCGCTACTGAAGTCAAATGACCTGCTGTGGAAAAATGTAACGAATTTAAAAATTGTAAAAGCAGTGTGGTGGTAAGTGGAATAATCCAAATAATCAGGCAAAATTTCTTAAGGGCATAAAACGGTTAAAATTCAAGCAGTAACATCTATCTTGCGGCAATATACTATTAGTACAGCGTTCCGGATATCGAGACCGCGACGGTACATCGTACATCACGAAGCTTCGTTTCCTTTCTATGTAGAACATTAAATTTTGATATTCGTTAGTAGATGTTCGACGTGCTTTCCGGTAGTTCCGCTGTTTCTCCGCGTTTCCGTCCAAGTTCGATTTTCGAACGGTTCGGCTAGAAACCGCGAGGGCGAAACAGGGAGAGAGAGAAACCGTATCACTTGAGCTATTATCTGCAGCCTCGAAAACTGTATACCATGAAAGTGTACGGCACTCGAGCCGATAAGCCATGAATCACCTTGATCGCGGCGTGTGGGACATTGGATTTCATTTATAAAGCAAATAAATCTTTAAGGCGAGAAACCACACGGATCAGCAACGGGTAGCTGGAAAGAGACGAGGAGCTTAAAACAAAGAATGGAACGAGAGAACGAGATAGCGGGTACAGAAAGATTTGCGAGGGTATGGTAGTAAATATTCCGAAAGAGAAGGCTAACGTCCACGACGACATATCAAATTGGCAAATTGTCTCGGAACATCGTATACGATGCACTTCTCCAACGGCCAGACACTTTTCCAACGAATGAATTACAGCGGCCATTCTTGAAACAGTATCTCGACGATTAAATGAAATTCACCGTAAAGATTTATGCGCTTCTTCGGTGTATTCGAGGAACGCGGTTCAATTGAGAGATAATACTGAATCTAGTGGCGTTTTTTAACAGGGTAATGGCACTTTCAAGGGAAATATTCCTTATCAATAATTTAAGATTTTTTACTTTTTAATGATATTCTACGGAATGTAAGTGGATAAAAATTTACTGTGAAGATTTATGTGGTGAATGGTGTACTCCAGATGCTTCAATTGAAAGATAAGTGGTTTTAACAAGGTTGGTAATGGTAATTTGGCAATAATTTTTAACACTGAAACCATAGATCGCCTCAATTATAAAAATTTGTTGATGTGGTAAATTGTAAAATTATATTAAATTAAATTTTAATTTGAAGGATTGTAAAATTTGCTTTTGTTGACTCTCATAAAAATAAGGAAACAATATGTATATTATTATACATTTTATCGTTTGTTCATTTATTATTTAACTTTATTTTTAATTTCGTGATAAGTCTGCATTATTCACTGGATGGTTTACTAATAATCACATCTAGTTTCTCTGCTGATTACCACTAGTATTTTTATATTAAAACTGTGTATAAACTACGTCAACTTTGAGGTTATGTCCATACACACTTTGAGGTTATGTACATCACACGTGACACATTACATGTGACATATATGTGACATCACATGTGACTACAAACTTCATGACAAAATATTTCAAATTCTATCAAACCAAGTGTGAATTATTTTTCGATTGCAAAACATTAAATTTAGTATTACAAAAAGGTTAAATTTCCTACATTCTCGGTCTGTAACTGTTGACACCATTCCAGTTCCCCAGGACGTTACAACGTACAACCCCTTGCACATTCAGTAAGCTCATCAGAGGTGTGAACAACATGACATTGGGATAAGCGATAGGCGTCAGTCAATGCTGTAACATCGACTAGTTAACGCCAAATGTCGATATCTGTCAATTGCTTATCGCTTGCGGACACGTATCCATGTAAACCATTCTACCTGACGTGTAATTTCTTCCGCCAGTCAACGTCTGCTTTTTCCAGAAACAATATACTCGGAATACATTTCAGAAACAATTTTTCAAGGAACACCCTATTTGAAATGCATCAATCCTTTTTATAGAATCGTCACGTTCTTATATCACTTCACATATGTACACATGTGTAAAACAGAAGATGTTACAAGCAGAATATTTATTATTTTTGATCTTATCAAATCAAAATTTTCTTAAATTTCTGAACCTCTAAACTCCTAACCTCTAAGTTCCTGAAAATCAAAATTCTAATATTTCTTATAATAAGCAGGGCAAATTTTGATATTTTCAAACGTTCAATCTTAGATTATAAAAACTCATCCGAATCTTCAAATACCTAAAACTGCAATTTCCTATTCTTCAAATTTCATAATTCTCAAATTCCCAAATCCCTAAATCTCTAAATTCTTAGTTCCTCAGTTGAGAAGTCATTAAATCTCCAAATCCACAAATTTCCAAATTCATAAATTTCTAAATCTCAAATTTCAAGATTCCAAACCTTCAAATCTTCAACCTGTAAATCTACACATCTCCTGATCCCTAAGTCCCCAAATTCTCAGAATACTGGAATTCTCAAATTTCCAAATCCCCAATTCCCAAATTGCCCAAATCCCAAATTGCTCAATTCCCAAATCCCCAATTCCCAAATTGCCCAAATCCCAAATTGCTCAATTCCCAAATTGCCCAATTCCCAAATTGCTCAATTCTCAAATTGCCCAATTCCCAAATTTCCCAGTTCCCAAATTTCCCAATTCCCAAATTGCCCAATTCCCAAATTTTCCAATTTCCAAAATCCCCAATTCCCAAATTGCCCAATTCCCAAATTGCCCAATTCCCAAATTGCCCAATTCCCAAATTTTCCAATTCCCAAATCCCCAATTCCCAAATCCCCAATTCCCAAATCCCCAATGCCCAAATCCCGAATTTCCAAATCCCCAATTCCCAAATCCCCAATTCCCAAATTTCCCAATTCCCAAATTTCCCAATTCCCAAATTTCCCAATTCCCAAATTTCCCAATTCCCAAATTTCCCAATTCCCAAATTTCCCAATTCCCAAATTTCCCAATTCCCAAATTTCCCAATTCCCAAATTTCCCAATTCCCAAATTTCCCAATTCCCAAATTTCCCAATTCCCAAATTTCCCAATTCCCAAATTTCCCAATTCCCAAATTTCCCAATTCCCAAATTTCCCAATTCCCAAATTTCCCAATTTTCCAAATTTCCCAATTCCCAAATTTCCCAATTCCCAAATTTCCCAATTCCCAAATTTCCCAATTCCCAAATTTCCCAATTCCCAAATTTCCCAATTCCCAAATTTCCCAATTCCCAAATTTCCCAATTCCCAAATTTCCCAATTCTCAAATTTCCCAATTCCCAACTTGCCCAGTTCCCAAATTCTCCAATTTCCAAAAGACCCAATTCCCAAATTCCCAATTCCCAATTATTTTTGGTCTTATAAGAAGATTTTTTGAATTACAAGAAAATTGCAATAGTTATTTAGTTTATTATTTACATTACACCTAATTGTACATACAAGTATTTATATACATTATATTCAGTTATCTGCACATACGTGCACATATGTGCACACACATGTAAGCATACATGAAAACTTGCTATAACACTGATCAATAATCAATACAACAATATCCCCGAATAAGCCAAATTATTCATCAATCATGAATCAGTTCTGAGACCAGTACCGAAATTAGGCTACCTAACCCAACATCACACTTCGTGTAAATAGCTCGGTGACCTTCTTTGACCTCACAGTAAGTGCTGTATTGTAATGTAGCCACCGTATACCGTATTGGTAGCAACTACTGGTCAACGGTTCTCCAGATTATTGACCCGCAACATGGTGGTCTTTTAGAGTAGAAGGTATTACCCGATTCTGATCGGCTGCTAGATAGATTCAATTTTCCCATAAAAGGACCGTGTTACTCGGAACAGGGTTTCATATTCATTACAGCATACCGGGAGATCACTTACACGGTGGTGACGCACAGTCCAAAGCAAATCTGGTTTGCGGATAAAAAATATGGCAAGAGAGGATTACTTGTTTGGCTTTAGAATTTTTTAACATTTGAAAACTTTGGCTGGGAATTAAGGGAGAACTGATTTTAGAAATTTTTGGATTTGGGAACTTTGAAATTTGGAGAGGTAGATATTGAGGGACACAGGAATTTAAAAATCTAGGTATTTGGCAGTTTAAAAATTTGACGGACTCTATATAGTATGGTGGACTCCATACTATGGGAAATTCTGTAATCTACAATTCTATAATTTAGGTATTTTAAAACTAATTTTGTATTTTATAAAAATAGAAATTGGTGATCAGGAATTGTGTGTCTACAAATTTAAATACACACAAACTTGCAAATACAGGTTCTTGTGGACCAAACTCTCGCTATATGGCCACATGGAAAATTGCTCCAATCGATCATACAAATAAAATTCTTTTCAAGCAACACTTTCCCAATTTTGCTGTGTAATTTCTTATAGCATTTATGTTGAAAAAATCCAGAGGAATATGAAACTTAACTAATTTTAAACTGAAAGTCTAAATTACATGCATCAGCGAATTTTCGACTTCGCTATTTGGAAATTAAGCATGTGCTTGATAGAGTATCACATTCTAGAGTCCTAGAGTACAGAGTTTAGAGAAATGGAGTAGTACGCAGGCAGTTACTTACGCGGGTGTACTCCACTAACATAAACTGAGCTTAAGTTTGAAACAGTAATTCAAACAGTGGGAACATCTAAACAATCAGTAATCCGTTATTGTACCTAGTTTTCATTATGGCACTGCAACCCTTTCTTGCAAGCATATACCACGAAATTCCGCCATTTTGTTAAATATACATGAAGTATTATATTCAACTTCTTCAAAATATTTCTTGTTTTTTTTTATTATTGCAATTTTATTTGACTATTCCAGTTACTTCACATGTTATCAAATTATCTGTATTGAAATAAATTTTTGTCATTGAACATATTTATTTGCCTTGTTTCTTTTACTTGTAAATATATTTTGTCTTAAAATTAAAAAATGTGTGCAATGAAGAGAATTAAAATTTACCACTATTGTTTTAATAATGTTTTAATGTTTTAATAATATTAACATGTTTTAATAACATTTTGCTAATAATACTTTTATGTTTCAATATTCTAATAATAACAATAATAGCTTTTGCAGTTGTAATAATATTAATAAGTTCTAATAACAACAATTTTAAATATTTGATCATTTCAATAATGTTTCAATAACAATTTCCCAATATATGAAAATTTGAATAACACATTCTAACAATTCCCCAATAAAAATTTTTTAATATTTGAATATCTCAATAACATTCCAATAATAATAACAATTAAATAACCGTAAAACGATATTTTAACAATAATAATCTACTTCGCTTATCAACGTTCGCAAAGCATGGCGCAGTATGGTCAGAAAACGTTGACGCACGCTATATGTATTTAGCATACCAGCTAAATACCAGAGTTCTGTAATTGTTCGTGTGAGTAACAAATCCGTGGAATTATTAGCAACGCTTCAACCTATAGTTACCTCCGGTCGACTCTCTTTCAAATTGCCTTTTAAATGGCTGCAGCTTTAAAAACATTACCTTCCCACACTCCGATCGGTTGTAATTTATCGTCCGTTCGACGGCACATCGCTGTGATACAAGCTACCAAACACGTGCAAAGCAAATCATTTCAAAATTACCGCATAAATTTTCTACGGTGGTGTATTTTAAGTTGGGTACGAAAAAAATTGTCGGACGCACTGCGAAATACTAATCGATACTGTTACGATTTTTAATTGTGCAACTTGATAGACTTTCAAAATTTGTTTAATGATTTATCGGGTAATCTCAATTTTCTCTGTTTAAAAATTCTCAAAATTTTTTCTCAAAATTTAAATCTATAAATTTCTTAATTTGATAATTAACAAAATGAAACTGGGTATTTGAAAATTTGGAACTTGGGAGAATTGGGAATTTGAAGATTTCAACCCTTGAATATATAATTTTAAAGTATGCCAACTCAAACATTAAAGTACTTGAAAGTTTGAAAATATGAACATTTGAAATTTAAAAAATTTGAAATTATGAAAATATGAAAATATGAAAATATGAAAATATGAAAATATGAAAATATGAAAATATGAAAATATGAAAATATGAAAATATGAAAATATGAAAATATGAAAATATGAAAATATGAACATTTGAAAATATGAACATTTCAAAATATGAAAATATGAAAATATGAACATTTGAAACTTTGAAACTTTGAAACTTTGAAACTTTGAAACTTTGAAACTTTGAAATTTTGAAACTTTGAAACTTTGAAAATTTGAAAATTTGAAAACTTGAACAATTGAACATTTAAAACCTTGCAACATTAGTAACATAAAAACTCTAAAAATTAAAAAATTTGAAAGTTTGATATTTCGAATCACGTAAGTAGAATCCTAACCTCAAATTACTCTTTGATTACCTAATTCACCTTTCGCATATGTTAAAATTTGTAAACATATATGTTCCAATTTCCATTTGCCATAAAATTTAAATACAATGTCATATCATTTATTTCGCAACCCACATCGTGACTTCTTCACGCGAACTGAAACGTACAAAATTTTTACGAGTAAAATCGACGAGTCTCATGTGGTATATAGCATAATTTGTAGGAAGCGTATGTTGCAACGACCCGGAAAGACTGCAGAGGTGAGAAGAGGCGGCTCAGAGTGAACGACTGGAAGAAACGAATGCAAGGGAGAAACATCGTGAAAGGATGGTTTAGAGTTTCTGCACGGAAATTACAGATGCGACGTGTTTTACGCTCGAACGAAGCTGACTAGTGAGCAATACTTCGAATGGGTAATGTAGGAACAGCAGGTCTGTCGATTTCGTTGGATGTCAAACTAATAGTCAGCATCTTAATGAAGGCAAACATATGTAATATGTTGACACATTATTTTTAATAAATACAATTATTAATTGGTAGCGCGAGGTTATATAATTAAAGTGAAATTTGTTGTGTTTTGAAATTTTTTGTTCTTTCAATTTTTATATCTCTACATTTCTAAATGTTCAAATTATTAAACATCTGAGTCCCTTAACATCAAAATTTTCTTAAATTTCTGAATCTCTAAACTCCTAACCTTTAAATTCCTGAAACTCTAAACTCCTAACCTTTAAATTCCTAACCTCTAAATTCCTGAAGATCAAACATGTCTTATGTCTTCTAATATTTCTTACAATAAGCAGGTCAAATTTTGATATTTTCAAACGTTCAATCCTAGATTATAAAAAATCGTCCGAATTTTCAAATATCTAATACTCCAATGTCCTATTCTCCAAATTCAAAAATTTTTAAATTCCCAAATCCCTCAATCTTTAAATTCTTAGATTCTCAGTTGAGAAGTTATTAAATCTTCACATCCACAAATTTCCAAATTCATAAATTTCCAAATCTCAAATCTTAAGACATCAAACCTCTAAATCTCCATATCTCCTGATCCCTAAGTCCTCAAATCCTCAAAATACAAACATTCTGAAATCCCCAAATTCCCAAATCCCCAATTCCCAAATTTTTCAGTTCCCAAATTTCCCAATTCCCAAATTTCCCAAGTTCCCCAATTCTCAAATTTCCCAATTTCAAAATTTCCCAATTCCCAAGTTCCCCAATTCTCAAATTTCCCAATTTCAAAATTTCCCAATTCCCAAGTTCCCCAATTCTCAAATTTCCCAATTTCAAAATTTCCCAATTCCCAAGTTCCCCAATTCTCAAATTTCCCAATTTCAAAATTTCCCAATTCCCAAGTTCCCCAATTCTCAAATTTCCCAATTTCAAAATTTCCCAATTCCCAAGTTCCCCAATTCTCAAATTTCCCAATTTCAAAATTTCCCAATTCCCAAGTTCCCCAATTCTCAAATTTCCCAATTTCAAAATTTCCCAATTCCCAAGTTCCCCAATTCTCAAATTTCCCAATTTCAAAATTTCCCAATTCCCAAGTTCCCCAATTCTCAAATTTCCCAATTTCAAAATTTTCCAATTCCCAAATATCCCAATTCCCAAATTTCCCAATTCCCAAATTTCCCAATTCCCAAATTTCCCAATTCCCAAATTTCCCAATTCCCAAATTTCCCAATTCCCAAATTTCCCAATTCCCAAATTTCCCAATTCCCAAATTTCCCAATTCCCAAATTTCCCAATTCCCAAATTTCCCAATTCCCAAATTTCCCAATTCCCAAATTTCCCAATTCCCAAATTTCCCAATTCCCAAATTTCCCAATTCCCAAATTTCCCAATTCCCAAATTTCCCAATTCCCAAATTTCCCAATTCCCAAATTTCCCAATTCCCAAATTTCCCAATTCCCAAATTTCCCAATTCCCAAATCCCCCAATTCCAAAATCCCCCAATTTCCAAATTCCCCAATTCCCCAGTTCCTAAATCCCCCAATTCCCAAATCCCCAAATCCTCAATTCCCTAAATTTCCAAATCTCCACATCTCCTAATCCTTAATTCTTAAATCTCCAAATCCCCAATTTCTTATTCCCAAAATTCCTAAATCCCGAGATCCCCAAATCCTCAAATCCTCAAATCCTCAAATCTCCAAATCTCCACATCTCCAAATCCCCAAATTCCTAAATCACCAAATCTCCAAAGCCCCAAATCTCCAAATCCTCAAATCCCCAAATTCCCAAATACTCCACAATCTCCAAATCTCCATGTCCCGAAATCCCCAAAACCATCACCCTAAAACCAAGATCTGTTCAACAGATACCATTGCTAATTGCTAATTACCCATCTCTACTTTCGCCACTCAGACACCTATTATTGAACACAATCCTCTGAGGAAATCACCGCGAAAATACACACAAAGGTAATTACTATTACAGAATCATTCATGTAAATTATCCAAAGGTGAGGTCGGTCGAAGAATCGACAGCTAATGCTTTCGGGACTACAATTACAAAGCTGTCTAGTCTCCTGCGAGTGGAAGTTAGGTCAACGTGAGGCAACACTGCGGTCATAGGTTGTCTACTGGTTCTCTCGACAGACTAATTAACACGACTAATTGACAAAGTCCTTTTAGATCTATCGTCTTCATGGCCATCTCGCTATAATTGGAACCCTGCAACTCTCAGTCAATATCATATGGTCAATTTTATTTACCTTTTTATTCTACCTTGTGTCAAATAATTGGTTATATATAAACTTGGCATGTATACATGTATTACAAACTTTCAATATTATTATTGTTACAGAAACTCTGATTAATGTAACTTTATTGTCAATATTGTGACTATGGTTATGTGGACAATACGTTCATTGACATGATGTTATAAATTCATTAACAAAATTGAATTTAAGCAAAGTTGTCAATATTTTATTTTTATTATTATATTCAAGGAAATCATCTTGTATTTATTTTTGAACAAATTATACTGAATTTTTACATTTTTTTTCTGATGCATTCTGCAGAAATATTTATTAGAAAATTTACTCTTGATTAGAACTAAATTTCATGAAGTCATATGCTTGTTAAGGTAATCGTAAAATTCGTTTGAATAAAAGTATGTTTTGTTTCAATCCAACATATTTATTCATAATAACATTTCATAAAAATGAGAATTTCAGAATATCCTAATTTTAACTTTCATACCCGTTAATTTCAAAGCGCACACCCGGTATATGGCCGTACGGTAACAGTAGACGAAAGACGAGAAAAATAATGAGAATCGTCACACGCCGAGAGATTTTAGGGTCATTTGGATTCGCGCCACGCCAGTCTGAAAGAATAAAGCTGTTTGCTTCTGATACGTACACGAAAATCCATTGTAGATGTGAGCGCTATTGACAAAATGAATGATGGTTATACGGCGCCAAACATCCCGTCGCCCCTTACTAACGCTATAAATCGTCTCTCGCTGAACTACCGATTATTTTCAACCCTGTACCGCACGAATATGCTCCACGTTATTCCCTTTCTTCCCTTTACGTTATCTTCCGATCTTCCATTCCCCTTCAGATACTGATCCCACTGATTTTGCGGTTTTCGAATCGGCGCTAAACCAGACAAAGCAAATTGCTTGTAAGCGAACGGATCGCTCTCGGTAATACCCCATAAATCTACCTTTCACACTTAATTTCTTCATTAACTTACCGTCTTTCTGCTAATTTTCTTCTGAGGAATTACTATTTCACATTCATTTTGTTCAAGAAATTAGATTCCTTGTAGAAGAAGTAATGATGCAAAATGTGGTATAAAGTCTGATTCTTCAACAATATGTCCAAATTTTCAGCGAACCTGAGGCTAAAAATTCTTCAAATGAATTTGACAAAAGTCTTGTTCCCAAAGTGTATCCTATTAAACTAGCCACTCCATGTCCAACTATAGTATCATAAAACAGAAACAAGTGAAATGTTAAAAAGAAATGAATCATGGTAGAATCCCTCATGAATATTTGATCAAAGTTCCCACAAAATACTAGATTCCCGGCATACCTAACCATCTCGTAGTGTTTAATAACGCAAAGCACGGTGTGCGAAATATGCGTTCATCGGCCACAGAAATTACTGTAATTGAATCTAAACAAACCTCTGGTTACTGCGTGGTCGTCCAACTGTGGTCGGAAACGTTCGTCAGAAAACATAACGCAAACCGTGGTCAAAACTTGGCCATTTCGAGATTGGAAACACCGGCGTACATACATCGAAACGCGTTTGCCTGGCAGGAGAATCTTCGACAGTGCGAACACTTTATTAAAACACTCGGAACCGTACCTTACTTCAAATAAAACAACGTAGATGGCTTTTCGATCGTTCAATTTACGGGCTGTTATTCGTATGCGAGAAAAACGTTGTTGGAGTTATTAACTAGATATGATGACGACAGTGGGGTTACACGTGGACGAGATCAATATACGCTCAGGCAAGGCAAATAGTCCTTAAGGAACTTCGAAGTGCCTGTTGCTGATGTTTGCGTCGAGGTAATTCGATATCCATATGTGACGAAAAATGCTTGTGTGCATAACATGTGCATAACATCAATTTTGGAAGTAATAGTAAAGGTCAAGATTCCTCGTTACAAAGATGGCGGTCCGTAATGGTCAAACGTCTGACCGCGCCACGTGGATTTACGTACTTTATTCCATTACGTTTCAATGCTTGTTTGAATTTTTATTAGACTGCTTTTATTCTCGAGTCTTTTTCTTGTTACTGGTATTTGTACTGTTTGCTGGTTGAATACGGAGTGCTGCTTTTTAGTGTCAACGGTGAAAATGGCAAGGGAAGAGATATTTAAGAATGCTTATTTTGTTGGTAGCGATCAATTTGAGTTGGTAACAAGCTGTTTTAGAAATTAAAACTATGTCAACACGAGCTGTTTAAATCTATGTTAATTTGTAATGTAATATAACCCTAAACCTACATAACATGTATACGTAACTTGTATACATAACTCTAATATTGTATTCATCTGTAACTTATTATTAATATAATAAATAAATAATAATTAAATATAACACAATATTATTTCATTTGCTTCAATCTTTTAACGTTTACTATAAGCTTTATCCACTATGTCCATGCTATAATGCTATATCCACCGTCTTAACGGCGCATCACCATCTTAATCACCATCCGCCATCTTAACCAGTTAACTGTGATTGACGAGTATACTCGTCATGCGTATAAAGTAGTGACCATTGGCTATTTAAATTGTAATTTTTAAGAAAAACAAAATATATTCTCAAACTTCAAGATGTTTAGAATATTTTGAGGCCATGCCAGAATAAAACAAACAAATTAAAAATATAAATAATTTGAGATGAACTCATGCGTCCCCGTATGCACCGACTAAAACAGCTTACCAGTTCGCTCAACGAATTTATTTATGTGCGACAACAACGTTTTTTAGATGTTAGCGTGAAAGGAAAGCAACAGCAAAAGTCGGAAAGCTGATTTATGATAGGGTCCCTTCAGAGATGGTCTATCATATGCATTTAATTTTTATTGCGTTTTTCATCTAATAAGTATGTAATATATGTTTAAGTTAACCAAATAAATATACATTAGTAATAAAAGTGTCAATTTTATAAAATAAACCCATCTTTTTGATCCAATATCTTACCAGCGCAACTTACTCTGTGATTGACGAATATACTCGTCATCGCTCGACCAACTTACTCTGTGATTGACGAGTATACTCGTCATCGATCGATTTCGGCAACACAGTTAACTGGTTAATAGCCGCCGCAGTCAAATGTCACCAGAGGCCAACATCTTTGAAGAATTAATTTAACAAAAAATCTATGTACATTTCCAAAATAATTCAACGTGTCAACATAAAACAAACGAAAGCAATAATTACAACAAATTTAATATTTTGCTTTGTGTAATAATTATTGAAGCAATCACCTACGTTCATTAATCACACATCGCACATGTATATGTGAGCGGCCATTAAAGTGTTCTTGCGTTATCATGATCGCACTTTTGAGGTTATGTCTTCTGAAGATGATCTAGTTCTATAGTGTGTCTAACAGAGATTTTGCATAACAAAGACAAGTGCAAATGGAGAACGATACACACATTTATGAGTTAATACGCTTTTGAACTGCGTAAATTTTGCGGGAGTGAAGCGTGTATAGTGATGAATATGAGTCAACAATGACAGTATATTTGCTTTTGAGAATAGTAGAGAACGGAAAATAACGATCGGTGCTTTTAAAGCGTACGTAACGATGTTAGGTGTTAGTATAACATTGCAGTTGTTGTTCACTATTTTTGTGGAAATGTAAAGGTTTTCTGGGAAAAGGTATCAGATGGTTAGAGCTTGTGGATGGAATTTAAGAGTTTGAGGTTAGGGAGTTTCTAGATTTGGAAAGTTAAATATTTGGATATTTGCAGATTTGGGAATTCAGAGATTTTAGATTTTAAAATTTGGTAATTTAGATATTTGGATACTCGAAAATTTGGATATTAGAAAAATTGGGAACTTGAAAATTTGGATATTAGAAAAATTGGGAACTTGAAAATTTGGGAATTTTGAAGAGTGGAAACTTAGAAATATGGAAACTAGAAAAGTGGAAAATTAGAAATATGGAAACTAGAAGAGTGGAAAATTAGAAATTAGGAAAATAGAAAGTTAAAAAAGTAGAATAAGGAAAACTAGAAAAGTAGAAAATTAGAAGAGTAGGAAACTAGAAGAGTGGAAACCTAGAAGAGTAGAAAACTAGAAGAGTAGAAAACTAGAAGAGTAGAAAACTAGAAGAGTAGAAAACTAGAAGAGTAGAAAACTAGAAGAGTAGAAAACTAGAAGAGTAGAAAACTAGAAGAGTAGAAAACTAGAAGAGTAGAAAACTAGAAGAGTAGAAAACTAGAAGAGTAGAAAACTAGAAGAGTAGAAAACTAGAAGAGTAGAAAACTAGAAGAGTAGAAAACTAGAAGAGTAGAAAACTAGAAGAGTAGAAAACTAGAAGAGTAGAAAACTAGAAGAGTAGAAAACTAGAAGAGTAGAAAACTAGAAGAGTAGAAAACTAGAAGAGTAGAAAACTAGAAGAGTAGAAAACTAGAAGAGTAGAAAACTAGAAGAGTAGAAAACTAGAAGAGTAGAAAACTAGAAGAGTAGAAAACTAGAAGAGTAGAAAACTAGAAGAGTAGAAAACTAGAAGAGTAGAAAACTAGAAGAGTAGAAAACTAGAAGAGTAGAAAACTAGAAGAGTAGAAAACTAGAAGAGTAGAAACCTAGAAGATTAGAAAACTAAAAGAGTGGAAAACTAGAAGAGTAGAAAACTAGAAAAGTAGAAAACTAGAAGAGTTGGAAACTAGAAGAGTAGAAAACTAGAAGAGTAGAAAACTAGAAGAGTAAAAAACTAGAAAAGTAGAAAACTAAAAGAGTAGCAAACTAGAAGACTAAAAAACTAAAAGAGTAGAAAACTAGAAGAGTAAAAAACTAGAAGAGCAGAAAACCAGAAAACTAAAAAACTGGAAAACTAGAAAGTTAGAATGCTAGCAAAACTCAGAACTCCCAAACCTAAAAATTGATTAAATAACATACAAAAAAAATTATCTGAGACTTTAGAAATTTAAATAAAAGCTAGCCATCACAGCTACCCATACCTGAAGGAATCAATAGATTTAAATTACTACCTTACCTTCGTAACAAATTATAATAATATTGAGTACAATAATCTTCATTTTACAACAACCGTCATAAATAACTAAAATCATCCAACTCCGTTCGAAATTCTCAGATTTCCAACATTTACAATCATTTAAATGCAAACTGATTTATTTACTTCAGTTAGAATGAAAATGTGGTTTATGCAAAAGCATTATAAAATACAGTGAATCCTCGATTTATCGTCTTTAAATGAACCTACTGAACTGAACAATAAATGTGGAAAAATCATAAATATGAAAACATACGACTCCGGACTGAATAAAACGAACGATACACACGTGAAGCCGACTATTCGAGGAAAAGTCGATACTGGTTTCATTATATCAAAAAACAATATGGTTCGTACACGTGGTTGGTGATGTGCTTTCAATTGCGATGCATGTTGGGTAATTCGGGCCATTATAAAAATAAATTTTGTAATTCTGTATTGGAATATTATTGCTGCGATGAAAGATTAAACGGGATATACCGAACAATCAACTGAATTGAATTTCAAATTGTATATAAGTTACATTAATCTCTGTAAATTAATTTGTATCGGTTAAATATCTTGTTTATTAATTTATTAAAACCAACTTCTATCGAATTATATAATTTGTTATTTTATTCGTTGAAATCAATTTCTATCGAATTTTATTTCCAAATTTATTTCCAAAAATTTATTTACTAAAAAAATTATTATTTCTATAAAAATTGATTTCTCTAATAGAAATTGATAATGAATTTAACTGAAGATAAATTCGATTTATTAAAAATTGATTTGTAGATTGCTTAGAGATTCATCTGGAAAAAGTAATTTGCATTGTACTAATTGATTAAAGATTGATTTCTGAAAATTAATTTATATCGAATCAATTAATGATTAAATATTGATTTGTCAAAATTGATGGTCGATTATTTATTAAAGATTCATCTGGAAAAAGTAATTTGCATTGTACAAATTGATTAAAGATTGATTTCTGAAAATTAACTTATATCAAATCAACTAATGATTACATATAAATTTGTACAAATTAACTTACATCGAATCATTGAATTCTTATATCGAAAAATTGGCTTCTGTCAAATTAACGAATGACTAAATACTTTTTGTGAAACTTATCTTGCATTAAATCAATTAATTTGCACAAAATTAAATGCTCAAGACAATAATTTAAAAAATAATAAATTAAGAAATAATGTGCTACTACACATTAATTTATTATAAGCACATGCTACTACAATTATGAATAATTTACAAAATTGTCATATAATTGTAGTTCATATAAAATATATATATTGCTTCCAGATACACAGAAGTTAACGCTCCTGTTAACGCATTAATTGCTTACTTATCACATTTTTCATTTTCAACAAAAATATAAGCAATAAAAATTTGTAATCAGTTAATTGGTACAACGTCTAAAATATTCACTCCCTGCAATATTTACCCAAGCATTTTTAAAAGAACAGCAGAATATAAAAGCCATGATAAAAGCTTTCACGTCCTCGTAAGAATAATGCGCATTTTATGGGAAATAAAGCTACAAGCTTCAATTAACCATCATTATTCGATAACTTCACAATTACATGAAACTTGAAGACATTATATAAAACCTATTTTTAATAAAAACCCGTTTTAACATTGTAAATAATTTTTAATACACGTTTATGTAAATATACCGGTTACAGAACAAAAATAAAATGTGCTTGCAGTTGTATAAAAACTGCCGTCGATTGCAAAAGCTTTGCTGAATTTGCGCTGGCGTATCTTAAAAGTATTACGATATATCAATATCAAACATGCCAAAAACTTCGAATACTGCCCTGAAGAGCTACAACACAAGTTTCCCTTACTTTCCATCGGCGAAAGAATTATTTTCGCCATTTTTCTTCTGCAGCGACAATAACGGAGCTAACCTAATTACGCCATTTTCGAAAGAGGTATTTCGAATTTGGTAAAGGTCTTATAGGTTACTTATTGGTTAAAGGTTATGTCTTTCATACAATTTTCTCAACTTAATTTCAATGCACTTGAAAAAATGTATTTTTTTTACTGTTCAATACACATTTTGATGTTATGGACTCTTTTCGATGAACACAAACTTCGAAATTTATTTATTGGTTACTTATAGGTTATGTTCTTCGTTCCATTTTCTAAACTTAATTTCAATACACTTTTACCTTTTTTACTGTTGAATATACATTTTGATGTTATAGACTCTTCGATGAACGCAAAGTTCAAAATTTATTTATTGGTTATTTATAGGTTATGTTCGTCGTTCCATTTTCTAAACTTAATTTCAATACACTTTTACCTTTTTTTACTGTTGAATATACATTTTGATGATATGGACTCTTTTCGACAAACACAAAGACAGAAATTTTAACAAATATAAAATGGACTTATTGTTTTAAGGTAACCCTGAGATTACTGAGGTTTCATAGCAACCCTCAGTGTCTCTAGAAGACCTAAGTCAATTCGTCCATTTAACTTAAAGTCATCCTTCTAATTGCTTGAAAAAATTATTATAGTAATTATAAAATGCAGACCACATCCCCAAAATTCCACACGAGACCGATCAGCAGAAAATTAAAAAAATGGTACGCTTTCACCATTGATTACGTTCGAAATTTTACCGCTCTGTACGTCTCTCCGTTTCACGTTTCATTGTGCCGAAAGCTTATCCGGCTCTTTGTTCGTCGCACGCGTCACGCCAAAAGTTGGGACACGAAATGAACGTAGATAAGCCTTCAGCATCCGAGTAGACAAACAGTGAAAACTAAAACAATGCGGCGCAGAAAAAAAAGGAGAGGAAATATCTATGTACACGTTATCTTTCTCATCAAAACGTTTCGTGCCGGTCGAATAGAAATTCTACGCGAAGGACTTCTATGATCAAAGGACTGGCTGTGTTTCTTCTTTAAAAGAAAATCGTACCGAGCGTTTATATTTACCGCTGCAAGAAGTTTCTCGAGACAGGACGAGTGGCGAGTTCTTTCACGCGTGTTCAAAAGACCGACGATCTTTAAGGGGTCGCTGGCGTGCCGCAAAGGGATAGCTCCACAACTTTTCCGAGGGTTTTTCAATCGTAAATCCTGTTCGTCCTTCATGTTCAGCCTCTCGGGACAATGATCCGATGCTTTTTCGAGCTTTCTCGCCTGTGTCAGGCCTGTTCGCAAGTTTCTTACTCAAAGCCGGTTAAAGTACGCGGCATTAATCGTGGCTTTGCCATGCTCATTAAATTACATAGACGTCAACGGTGCGAAGCTGCAAAGCCAAGGACATCACCGGTACATCCGTGGAACAACCGTCTCTCTGTTATGCCAACGTAGACAATCTAGAAACCAGATTTCCAAGTTCCTCTGTATCTACGGTTCACGAATGGCGAAGTTTATGTAGACGGTTTGGTCGAGCATGTCATCGGTACCGGGTAGAATAAGAGGTTAGTTTGTTCAACTGAAGACTACAAACTTGAGTTTTTGAATTTATTCAGAAATTTAGGAAGATGATGATGACATTGAGACTTCATATGAAGTTATATGAGAATTTATAGAATTGAAGATGTAGTGTTTCGATGTGGATTTGAGGATGTTAAAATTTGAACGCTCCGTGTCTGCAACATGCGCCCGCAATACTCGCAGCATGTACCTGCATGTCGCTACAATTCCCACAAGTAGAAGGGTATTAAACATCCAACCGTCATCCATGAAACATAGAAAATGTCGAAAATAAAAGGAACATACAACAATCTCGTAGACTGATAATCCTTTTCGAAAACGAGATATGATCACGAAACGCACGAGGTATCTGGACGTTTCAACGGTCGAGTTAAAGCTTATGCGAGATAGTTTCCAGCAATGATCCCAGTAAATGGACCAGCTTCCATAAACATGAATAGAACGGTGTGCCTGTCCCCGTTTGAGCACACCGCTTGCTTTCCGTTGACATCGGAACGGATGTACGGCCTGGCGACGTTGAATTCCATCGATGAACTCGCCAATACCAACTACCACCCTCGCAGAGCTTGACCGGGGTCATGGATACAAATGGTCCGTTCGTGTGGGTGAATCCACCACCTCCAGTACTTCGTTTCAATCTATGAATAGAATATTAAGGTTTTCTTCCGTGTCTGATCCGTGGACTATGCGCCAGCGTTTCATACGTGTCCTCGAACCGTGTTTTTGTGCTTCAACGGATCCCTAGGGAAGGTCTGGCGTCGCCAGCGAAACCGTTGGCTCGTTTGTCCTCCTAACGATGATATCGACGATTTACCGTTTCATCGGGGCAATTTAAGGACTGCCATCCTGTTCCCTGTTCGGATGCACGGTAATCGAGCCAACTGCTCATGAGACCTTCTAGGCACGTACCGCTGTTACACGCGCTATTCCAAACTTTATGATTTCTGTACTGGCTTGCCGTCCATTTTGTTTAGCTTCATTTTTCTTGGGAATGGAGTTTTTTAGATTTTCTCCTTCTTTTGGTTTCATTGTCTCTTTTACTATATTTTGACATTTTTGTATGACGTTAAAAATTAGACTACTTCGGATTGGTTAGGCAGGTATGTCTGATGTATCTGAGTTAATTATACATTTTTCGTGGAATATTTTTAGAGATTCCTTATGGGAAATATTTTTAAGTATGTCTAGTAAGAGTACATGTATAAAAAATTATTAGAAAAAGAAAAATAAGAATGTACGATATACTTCTACTATTTGTGATATGGCAGCGTTACGACGCCATCTTTGTGTCTCTAGCTTAAGACATTTCAAGATGGCGCTGTTCAGGTTAACGGCGCGAATTACAAACTCGATACTGAACAATATACATGAAACATAATATTCATAAATATAATATGTACAAAATATAATATTAATAAATATAGGGGTGTACATAAAGTACAGTATTATTAAATATGAGAATGTACATGAAATTTGATATTATCAAATATGTGAGTATACATAAAGCATGATGTTATTAAATATAAGGATGTGTACAAAACATGATATTATTAAATATGAGATTATACGTAAAATATGATATTATTAGATATGAAGATATACATAAAATATGTCACTAAATAAAATAATAAAAAGTAAATAATATAAAATAATATAAACGTCTAAAAAGTTTATTATTGCTGAATATAGGAATATACATAAAATATGATGTAACTAAATAAAATAATATACATAAAGTTTAGTATAACTGAAAGCAAGAATATAAGAGCATACGAAAATATCAACAAAGAATTGTAAAATATGTAAAAATATTACAGTGAAGTTTTGCAAGAGAGTTTAAAGCAATTCTTCCAGCCGATTTTTAATTACTGTTACAAAGCGCAGAAAAGTATTATGACTTAAATATTACAGAGAAGTCCGTAAATAAACGCAGAAAATAAAAAGTAGAATATTGTTTGAGAAACATTTCACGACACGCGTGGTATGTTGTTTGTACATCGTTAACCGTGTAATATTACCAGATTCGTTAGCCCGTAATGAAAATACCGAAAGCACGTATAATAAACTGCAAAAGAGCAGGTGAAACGTTTCCATTGCGAACTATAATTGCAACAAGACCCGTATTAAATTTTGACTAAACATTGAACCTTTTATTTTCGGAAATAGAAGGGACTATTTTAATTGTTTTTCCAGCGGGTTAATGAAATCCTTTTTTTCGCCAGCCGCTATCGTGTCGCCTTTATTTTGCAATCCCTTTTTTTCTGGTGCAATCCATTGTTTCACAGTTTTACTCGTGCTGAATGGCGCTCTTTTTCATCGACGTAATCTGCTACATCGCAGACCCTTTGGGGATTACTCTGTGCCAGCACAGAAAAGAATAATTCTATACGTTCTGTGGCGGCTGAAGACAAACCGCTTGTTTTTTGTAATTCGAATTTAATAGAAGTCACCGGCATAAAATTAATAAGAAATTCTTTGATTTCAAAGTTATCGATTTGTTGATGTCTTAACCTATCTTTTTGTTGATAGGTGCGTCAGTTAGAGCTACTTATTTATTACTGTAGTGTTAAGACAAATAAAGAACGTTGAAAAGTTAGATATATTCTAAATTCAGTGATCTTCAACTAATGTAAATTACACTTTATGTCGAACTCAAAACTCGATCTTCATGCAAATACGATTTAGATTACATTTGTACTGTAACGTGCGTCACGAATCAGACTTGTTACCTAAGAGGTTAGGTTATGTTTGACTATTAGGTAACTTCGACTGTTGTTTCAGTATTTCATTTTTACAATTTTACAGCATGAGTTTAATTTAATTTCATAAAAATTAGAAGTAAAATTGTTTTTATAATTATGTATATCTTTTACTTGAAGAAACCAAATAACTAAAATAATTTCAAATAGATGTATTTTAAATGAGTGATGACTCATTTAAATAATTTCTACGTTCTCCAAATTTCTCCTTCTGAAGTTTTTTATATTAAAATGAACTAGTAAACAAAATAAATTACAATTGCAAGGAAAATATATTTCATACATAGGAAATGTAAACGAAATGGTGGACATAATTATGTCATCGTCATACATGTTAATTTCAAACTAGTAACTATTTAGCAGAGTAACTATTTAGAAAGGTACAAATTAGTTTGCTCACCAGGTATGACTAAAAAATATTATTACTAGTAACCGAAATCAATATGACATTAAATTAATATAATATTTGTGTTTGCACGAGAGGAACTATTTTCTGTGTACCTGGTTTCGGTTTATTGAAATTGTACCGTGTAAATTTAATACTGTTTTATATGATTTCGTAATTTCGAACGTGAATTTAATACCAATTTACTTAACTTCACATGTCAATTTGATTTAAATTTACTCTACTCCAAATGTGAATTTGGTTATAGCTGGAGTTCTGTGTGTTTACTTTGTTAATGTTGGAAATAAAGTGTGTAATAAAATTGCTGTGACATGAATCTTAAATTTATACATTTTCAAAGGTAGCATCATTAAAACTCTTAAAATTTATGTACCTAAATACACAAATTCATAAATTTCTAAATTGCTAGGTTAGTATTGTAAATTGCAATATTCCTGAATTTTCATATTTCTACATTTCTGAATTTTTAGATTTCTAAATTTTTACTTTTTCAAATTCCTACATTCTTGAATTCCTAAATTTCCAAATTTTTACATTTCAAAATTCCTACATTCACAAATTTCTAAATTCCCAAATTCCAACATTCTCAAATTCCAACATTCCCAAATTCCTACATTCCCAAATTTCCAATTTTCCAAATTCCTGCATACACATATCCCTAAATTCCCAAATCTCAAAATTCCCAAAACCATAAATTCCCAAATCCCTAATTTCCCAAATCTCTAAATTTCCAAATCCCTAAATTTCCAAATCCCTAAATTCCCAAATTTCTACATTGCAGCTCCTCTTAATTCCCAAATACCTAAATTTCCAAATCTCTAAATTCCCAAATCCCTAAATTCCCAAATTTCTAAATTCCAAAATTTCTAAATTGCAACACTTCTAAATTCCCAAATCTCTAAATTTCCAAATCTCTAAATTCCCAAATCCCTAAATTCTCAAATCCCTAAATTCCCAAATCCCTAAACCCCCAAATCCCTAAATTCCAAAGTCCCTAAATTCCCAAATCCCTAAACCCCCAAATCCCTAAACCCCCAAATCCCTAAACTCCCAAATCCCTAAACCCCCAAATCCCTAAACCCCCAAATCCCTAAACCCCCAAATCCCTAATTTCCCAAATCCCCAAATGCTAATAAATTCTTCCACAATCCAATTACACACGAATCCCTATTTTCACCTACCTTAACCTAATTACCTCAAAACCTCATCAATCCACCTATAAATACCTAATACCTGATAACCAACAATCAATGACCATTACCCACCAACCTCAAACAATTAATAATCCTAAACTAACATCCTCGTATTCCAATATAACCTTCATTATATTTTATTTGGGTGCATCTATGATGAAAACCAAATCATTTGAAAATATCCAGGTAACCATCAGAGTTGTGTAACACCGGTATAATTAATTAGTCATGCACTCAGTTCGAATAAGTTTGAAACAGCTAATTACTTGCATCTCTTTGGCAGTCACCACGCCACGATGTGGTTCGACACTGATATGGCGCCGATAGCTGCTGGAATCTCATCAAGCCAGCTCGTGATGACGTGACTATACGAAAAGCCTATCGATCATGTGACCACAACGAATTTGAAGACATTGAGCTTCGTGCTGAATAATCCGGCGTTAATTAAGCTCTTCTGATCTTACAATACGCCGAATCGGATAATACCGTTAAATAAATCAACGTAACGTTGATGAAGATCCATCCTCTGGCTGTTATCCGACACCCATCTCTGTAATAAATTTTAATATAATACCTGCTTTTATGCTTCTTTATAATTATGCCGGCGTATATTTTAACCACACAGATTTGAACCGTGCTCATTTTGTTACAAAAATTGCCGCAATTTTCTTCTTAATCCTCGGAGCTCGTTAATGTACTCGAGTAACGCGTTGCCATAACTCGCTTGTTATGTGAGACGAAGAGATTTTTTGCAAATCAGATTATGTGTCATTTAAATCTAGGAAATTTTAGATTCATAACCTTAATATCGAGATTATTTTTGATTCGTATAAAAATCTTTGAAAATCCTTCGACAAAAAATTTTGGCATCAATGATTTAATTCTTTAGGGAACAATATATGAAAGGTAGTTTTAAAACTTGGTTGAAGTTTACAGAAATTATTGAGAGAAAATTTCGTTTTAATGAGATGAATTTTCTATATTAATTTAATGCGTGTTCTTTATTTTTTCAAAACTTTCATGAAATTTGCAATTTAGAACTGATCAAACTTCAACCCTTATTTTACATAATTTTCATGTGAAAATTAAGAATTCCCTCGTTAAGAGTTCACAATAGAGTTTCTCTAAAATTTATTATTGAATTTTTAATTAATTTTAAGCTGAATTGTTTCAAATTTAAATTAACTGATCTCAGACAAATTATCAATGTTTACAAGTGCACTACACATGCATGTCCACATATGGTGCTAAGTTCTTCATCACAATAATTATTTACAGACGTAAGAATTAATTATTCATTTTAAATGAACTGGTTGCATATTGCAAATTAATTCGTTGCATCCTTTTCAATATCCATAAGTGCACCTCACATGCATGTCCACACATGGTAGCATCTAGTTACCCATCACTATAGCTATCTACATTTCTAAAACTACATTATTAATTTTAAATTAACTTGTACATTGCAAATTAATTCGTTTCATCCAAATTATCAATGTCCGCAAGTGCACCCCACATGCATATCCACACATGGCACCTCCAGTTGCCTATCACTATATCTATCCACATATGTAGAGCTTCATTACTAATTTTAAATTAACTCGTTTCAAATGGAAAATTAATTTATTTCATCTAAATTCTCAATGTTCAATGCACGTCACATATGCACATGTCCACACATGGCATCTAGCACCCATTATTATATCTAGTTACATATGTGAAACTTCATGACTAATTTTAAATTAACTCGTTTCAAATGGTAAATTAATTTACTTTATCTAAATTATCAATGTCCAGCGATGCACCTCACATATGTACATGTGCACACATGGCATCTAGCACCCATTATTATATCTAGTTACATATGTGAAACTTCATGACTAATTTTAAATTAACTCGTTTCAAATGGAAAATTAATTTATTTCATCTAAATTCTCAATGTTCAATGCACGTCACATATGCACATGTCCACACATGGCATCTAGCACCCATTATTATATCTAGTTACATATGTGAAACTTCATTATTAATTTTAAATTAACTCGTTTGAAATGGTAAATTAATTTTATCATCGAAATTATCAATGTCCATATGTGCACTCCACATGTATGTCCACACATGGTGTCTAGTTATCAATTATTATATCTATCTACGTATGTGAAGCTTCATTACTAATTTTAAATTAACTGGTTTCAAATGGTAAATTAATTTACTTTATCGAAATTGTCAATGTTCAGCAGTGCACCTCACATATGTACATATCCACACATGGCATTTAGCACCCATTATTACATCTAGTTACATATGTAAAACTTCGGTATTAATTTTAAATTAACTAGTTACAAATGGAAAATTAATTTATTTTATCTAAATTATCAATGTTTAATGCACTTCACATATGTCCACACACCGCACCCTCGAGTAATCACGATAGCCATCTACAGATGTAAAAATTGCAATAAAAGGCGACAGCTACCCCTACATTAAGGTTTGCCTATCCGCACACGTAGGGTGTGGGCTTTCAACGATCCGGAGGCTTTTACAATATTAAACGAGATATTTTATCAGTGCGGTAGTGGCTGACAAGTAAAATAATTGAGTACACGAGCAGGTCGCCATACTGTAAACCTGTCTGAAACGTTGAAACATTATTCGGTGGTCGAGTAGCGTTAGGCGACCGCATTAACCCCGGAATTAAGAAAATTACCGAGTGGCTGGAACAAGCTGGTCGGTGTAAATTCCTCGCCGGCCTGACTGGCTATTTTTTGTGCCGGGCACACGAGAACGAGACAATAATACGTCCGCGGAAAATACGTCGGAATAAAAATTACGACTGGCGGCGCTGTTAATATCTTACGATGGAGTGGGCACTGTAGAAGATCCGTAATTGCAGCCGCTCGCTGAACTTCTGGTCGATTTATGGCGCTGCGATATTCATGATGCCCGCCAAGTAAATGGAATCTAGCCCTACCGTGAAATGAAAAATTTTACTTTCAAACGATTCGTTTGTGTCCCGCGTCGTACAAACACGTACCGGGCGCAATTGCGTTCCCATTTCACCTATTAAATTAACATGTATGACTGGCTTCTCAGATGCCACCGGCTGCCGGTTACCGTAAATGCTTTTTGAGAAAGTACAATGATGAAGAGGGATGTGGTGGTGAACCAAGAATACGTGTATCCCTCTCGTGCCTGCTAACGAACTAGCAGCGCTGAAATTTTCACGAGAAACTGTAAATAAAGTGCACAAACTGAAAACATAATGAAGCTTTCGCTTTGTGTGATGTGAGATCTTGGTAATATTACGGGTCCCCGTTCTATGCTTATCTTTTTATGAAAGCGTAATTATTTGACTCCGGGAATATTAAACAATGTCCTACATCAAAGCTATAGTTGCATTAAAAGGACCCTTTAATCAATTCAGACATTAATACTTTTATCTCATATTTCTGGCAATTTGCAAGAAAGTTTGATAGCTAAGAGTAATATTGAAAAATTGGAAAAAATAGCCTCATCCAGAACTTGCAACCTTCTGAAAGTTCTCAAAATTGAGTGAAGAGTTGCTAAGCAAATAAATCTAGCGATAGTGACCTTTTATTTCAAAAAGTAAGAAACAGAACAGGACCATATCCAGTGAACAATTGGAATATCTATTCAATGTTATTCCCATGTTATCAAGTAGAACAGAAAAATACGTGCAGATCGTTTCGTGAACTGGAGATAAAGTCGGATCGATGCTGCCTTTACGAGCTAAGAAAACTTTGTAGCCTTGAAGCGCGAGGAAATGAAGAACCAGTCCCGACAAACAATTGTAAATCTCTTGCCAACTAACTATCACCGTATAAACTGAGCCAGATAACCCACTCTTAAGGCTTTTATTGCTTAGCTTTATCGTCCATCGGAGAAGCTATTCTGCTTCACGGTTTTTACACGGAATCAGTATCATTACAAACTTAAAATAACTTCGTTAACAGCGTTGGATAGTTTTGTCACCAAATAATGCCCTGAAAACACGAATACCTGTTACGCTTGATTCAATGCTGACTGCAAATATTAGCTGAATTCGTTTACATATGCAACGCTCTTATTTGATATACCACAGCACGTAGCCATTTAGGACTTGCACGAAGTACGTGCATTTATAATGCTGTTGTGGTACTTGTCTGGCGTGAATTTATGCCACGTGCGGAGATAAATTAAAGCCTGGTACAAGGTCAGAGGATTTAACACTTTGTGGCTTAACCTCTCTGTATTTTTTATTAATTGATGGGTGAACAGGTTAGATCCTATTAGGATGATAAGCTCTTTAGGTCCAAACTGTAAGACCCATAAATGTGCCAAAGGCCATAAATGTGGCTAAGTAAAGATTAATAAATTATAATGACTTCTGTATTTAAGACTTTTAGTATTTACTTAACGAAAAGGTTAACACTGATCTAAATGAGAGCCCTAACTACATCTAACAAGATAACTTCAAGATTTGGAGCAATAGGTCAGGGAGGACCTATCTAACTGATAATCTAATCAGCTTCTGACCCTTCGACTGTTCTAATTTGTTTAACTTAACTAGTTTCACTTGAACTGTTAAATCACTTACAGTTCGTATAAGGTAGTCGAACTTTGGTAATAGATCCCTCTTTTCTAGAGAGATAAAGACAATATATCCGGAAATTATGTGTAAATACGATGTGGTCTATGTTCAGTGTTGTGGTAAATATGAAAGTGATCGTTATTTAAAAATATTGTAGGAAATTGTTAATAAAATATAAATTACATAAGACTTAATGTATAAGAATTAATTTCTAATTATATAGAAAGATTACAGTTACTTGATTTTACAGAGAAATTGCATTGGGTATCAATGCTACAGAGTATAAATAAATTGGAAGTAGAGTTAATATTGTGTTTAATCGAATAAGTATGTGCATTCGCAAAGCAAGTGGTACTGCGCAGGTTGGTCAGTGCGCAACCTGGTTGGCGCATGCGTAAATAGGACGGCGCATGCGTATCACAGTCGACGCATGCGCAGATCGAACAGCGCATGCATATATATTACACCTATGACTCTGCTGATAAATATGTGAACAAATCCGAAATATAAGAAAATTATAACATAAACTACCATTAAGTAAATTAATAAAGTTACAACGGTAAGTTCTTCCATTCTAATTTTAATGAATATTAAATAACTTTTGTGTCAGTACTAAATTTGCATCACCTATGATATTTAATATTGTAACCATAACAACGTTAACAATAATTTTCGCTGCATTATCAGAATAAATCCGCCCGAAGTGTAAATAAAATCTGAAATGGAAGAGTGAGGTTATCAATTTCCAAATCCGTGTCTTCAATAATATCGGTTTTCGCCGCAGGCCCAACCTCTGTCGTCGGGTGTGCTTCAATTTATTAAAAATCTGATCTTATTTTGAAACCAATTGAACGTAGCATTTCACGATCCACTAAACACACGTTTAAATATCTGTAATACGTTTTATACCAATGCTTAATGAAAGATCAACTGCGCGGATCGCCGACTAATAAAACCGCTGAAGTGACACAAACACATTTCGTTTCGGTTCATTAAACGTTGCCCGGTTATCAGTTCGTTTTTAATAAAACGAAACCGGGTGGTTAGCAAAGCACGCCGCTATCGACCTGTGCTCAACGTTCTTGTCGCAACGAATTTCTTCGGCGTGCAAACAGTTGACGTGGGATTTTGGATCGCGAAACACAGATAAACGTTCAATCTGTTCGCAGATCGAAGATAACCCTCGACGATGGATAAAGCCATTCGGGCCAAGCTGAATTTTTCCTTTTTTTCACTATCCTGCCGCTGCACTGTCCACCAGCTATAGAAAGTCTGTCGATCTTCCTCGCGGATAGTTCGTATCGGCAGCTAGACTAGAATGAAATATCGATTTTCAATCGGGCATAGTTTAACACTCGGACGATTTCGAATAAAATTGCTAGGCCGTGGTCAACTCTATCCGACCCGTTCCTTTAGCTATCGATGATTCTACGATACACGATCAAACCGACCGCTGATGGGAATCGAAGCGTCTACCGGCTATACAGAGAGAGGCGAGGGGGCTGCCTGATGTCATTCCAGCTGAGATTTTATGGCTGCAGCCAAGAAAAATAGTTTTCCCGTTTCGATTTCTCTGACTCGTATATCCTCGCTTTTCTCCCGATTTTCAATCGACCCTGTATCCACTTTGAAATAGCGTTAATGAGACCGAGCACATGGACGTTGTACCCTGCTGATCGTCCTGCCGGATAGTGAGTACTTTAATTGGAAAACTTTCCAGCTGTCCCTGTGTTTTGTACCTTTTTTTTCTTTCTTTTCCTGTTATTCTTTGCTCGCCAAATCAGGGATTTATATTCACGGATATTTCGGACAAACTCTGCCCAAATCAAGTGTCCACATTGACTATTAAATTGAAATCTTTTTAATCCTTTAATAATTTCGAGGGTTTTCAATCAGGTTTGGACCTATGGCAGATATTGCAGTGCACCATATTTTCAGGTAATCTGATTTTCAATAATATTAGAAAAATTTATTTTTATCTTAACTTATCTGTTATAAGATTAAAATAAATTAAAATAGAATTTTGTTTATTTATACCATTATAGTGCTATGAGGTACATGTTTGATTTGGATGTAAAAGTATGACTCACTATGTAAGTAAATTTTAAATAAATTTAACAATTTAAATTTGATAATTTTTGTGCTTGTATAAATTATAAAATGTAATAAACTTGAAAGTCAAACATAATAAATTTAAAAAAAATTTCTTATATTTATTAAAAATCTGAGAATTTTCAATCTAATTTTGAAAAATAAAAACCTAGAAAATTTGTAATTAAATTCCTTTCTGAAACAAGGAATGAAAAGCAATTCTCTACAAGAATTCGAAAATTCGTCAAATTTCAAAATATATCCGAAAATTCGACACGGAATAATTTTCTAAAAAATAGTTTTCTTACTTTTGCAATAGATAACGTATTTTAAACGTTATAGAAGACCAACGATTCTATCCATTACCGTATAACATGTTTACGCAGGTTAACACGAGGTAAGGTCCAAAACGCGATGACAAATAGTTAAACCTTGTTTGTTCCGCAAACAAAGGACAGCTGTTAATATTAGCACTGTTTGTACATAATAGATGTTTCTATATATACAAAGCTCGTTGTTAGTCAAACCTACAGTAAACATTAAAGCTGTGTTAAGTAAAATCTTGCACTTTTTACATTGAGAATTAATTTTATTTTACACTCTGCCTATTATTTATTTGCATGGAAGTGTTCGATTATCGAACAGTGCCGTGCTTTTCAATGCATGCAGCTTCTTTTTCGCGCTAATCCATTAATCATTCATCTTTGTTTGCTTATCCCGAACACGCTCAATTAATTGCCCAATGGTGTATGTACACATTCGAGCCGATTTGTACTCTTTGTTCACACGTGGAATGATAACAAAAGGTTCAAACAAAGTTCTTGTTAATTCTTTTTATAATTTTTGTTAAACGATTAGTGCAATATTTTGTCCACAATTCGATTTATATTATAAACTATTAGTATTAGTGTAAGCATTGTTTTGATCTTATACTTATATATATTCATTGTTAATATATACTTATTGTATTCAATATTAAGACTACCAATCAGTTAAGCTCATTGGTTTAATATTAATTTTATAGACATTCGATGAGTACTTTTAGGTTAGAAATAAAGTACTATGAGTAAATGGGAAAAGAAATATAAATTGATTTTCAGATTTATGTCTACAAAAGTTAACATACATTGCAATATCTAATTTTAATTTGAAATAACCTAAGATGCGTCATTTTGTCAATGCTCCTTCATCCAACTGCCTCTTATATTTCATTGAAATAAATAGTGATTGTATACGTTAATTGATACTTCGATATTTACTTCATATTCAATATACAAGTTTGAGTTTCGCGCCGATAGTTTCAGTGTTACTGCGCATGCATAGTACGGTATGTACTGCGCATGCGTAGTAACGTATGTACTGCGCATACATAGTAACGTATGTACTGCGCATGTACGTAACACTCTTCTTACCCTCACATTATTCCTTCATTATACCTCTTACGTTTCACTTCTTGCTCTCATACATTACATTATAATCTCGTCAAGCCACATGTGTTTCACATGCATCTTCTTTTTAATTCAATAACAACTCCACGACACTTTTTTCTGCCATTACCTTCTCTCACGTACTCCACATATAAAACGTCACCATTTCGCAAAATAAGTGTCCCCGAACCAATTCACTTACAAGTTTGCAAATAATAATACAAATCAATTCGAATTTCGAGCGTCGTTCGTAAAGCGTTACTTGAAAACACGGTAAATCAGTTTGGCTCCAAGTGCGGAAATGGTAGATGTAAATTGGTAATACAGCAGATTGATATCGATTTTTCGGTGAGTACGGTAAATTTCTTTCGCTGTGAAATCAGTGATTTATATTCGACAAGATAGAACATCCAGTAGTGTTCCGCGCGGTGTAGTCGCATCTATTAAAATGGCGCGTCCACGGTATACGCGTTTATCACGAAACACGGCAAATATCCGGGCATAGGCGTAAAATTTGCATCTCAAAAAGGCAGGCCGAACAGGCTCTCGCGTCGCTGCACATTCGATAGACGCCCTGATGACAGGGCGGACCGCTTTGTATCACCACGCGTACATATATTCAGCGCGAAAAGAGCGCCGGCTGTAATTAAAATTACAATCCTTTGTGGCCATTTCATGCGGTTTTCGTTGGTATCGTTAGCCTGACGAGTTGCTGTTATTTTCAGAATATAATTCAGTCTGCGTCGTGTACACCAGACCGTTCCTGAATTATGTATTAGTTTGTATTTGCGGCACGGAACTTACGAGCCGGCCGAGTCGCTCGCGTTTGAACCTGTAAGTGTTGCGCTGAATTAACAAGGCGTTCGGTGTCACCATGGAAAACGTTTCTACGACGGTGAAATTGTTCGACGTAATCTGTTTCGACGGTTGCGACTTTGCTACAATACGGGTTCGCTTACTCTTTGCTAGGTTAGCTCAATCTTTTATAGGTTTGGTCATTCTTTGCTAGGTTTGGTTATTCTTTAATAGGTTAGTTTATTCTTATATAGGTTCAGTTATTCTTAGGTAGGTTAGGTTAGTCTTTGCTGAATTAGATTATTTTTTGGTGGGTTAGGTTATTCTTTAATAGACTAATTCATTCTTTACTAGGTTCAGTTATTCTTTAATGGCTTAGACCATTCATTGCTAGGTTAAGGTATCGTTTGATAGCTAAGGTTATTCTTCGGTAGGTTTGGTTATTCTTTGCTAGGTTTGGTTATTCTTCAATAGGTTAGTTTATTTTTATATATGCTCAGTTATTCTTAGGTATGTTAAGTTATTCCTTGCTGCATTAAATTATTGTTTGCCAAGTGAGGTGATTCTTTAACAGACTAATTCATTCTTTAGTTGCTGTTATTTTCAGAATATAATTCAGTCTGCGTCGTGTACACCAGACCGTTCCTGAATTATGTATTAGTTTGTATTTGCGGCACGGAACTTACGAGCCGGCCGAGTCGCTCGCGTTTGAACCTGTAAGTGTTGCGCTGAATTAACAAGGCGTTCGGTGTCACCATGGAAAACGTTTCTACGACGGTGAAATTGTTCGACGTAATCTGTTTCGACGGTTGCGACTTTGCTACAATACGGGTTCGCTTACTCTTTGCTAGGTTAGCTCAATCTTTTATAGGTTTGGTCATTCTTTGCTAGGTTTGGTTATTCTTTAATAGGTTAGTTTATTCTTATATAGGTTCAGTTATTCTTAGCTGGGTTAAGTTATTCCTTGCCGCATTAGATTATTTTTTGCTAGGTTAGGTTATTCTTTAATAGACTAATTCATTCTTTACTAGGTTCAGTTATTCTTTAATGGCTTAGACCATTCATTGCTAGGTTAAGGTATCGTTTGATAGCTAAGGTTATTCTTCGGTAGGTTTGGTTATTCTTAGCTAGGTTAAGTTATTCCTTGCTGCATTAAATTATTGTTTGCCAAGTGAGGTGATTCTTTAACAGACTAATTCATTCTTTACTGTGTTCAGTTATTCTTTAATGCCTTAGACCATTTGTTGCTAGGTTAAGCTATCGTTTGATAGCTAAGGTTATTCTTCGGTAGGTTTGGTTATTCTTTGCTAGGTTTGGTTATTCTTTAATAGGTTAGTTTATTCTTATATAGGTTCAGTTATTCTTAGCTGGGTTAAGTTATTCCTTGCCGCATTAGATTATTTTTTGCTAGGTTAGGTTATTCTTTAATAGACTAATTCATTCTTTACTAGGTTCAGTTATTCTTTAATGGCTTAGACCATTCGATGCTAGGTTAAGCTATCGTTTGATAGCTAAGGTTATTCTTCGGTAGGTTTGGTTATTCTTAGCTAGGTTAAGTTATTCCTTGCTGCATTAAATTATTCTTTACTAGGTGAGGTTACTCTTTAACAGAATAATTAATTCTTCGCTAGGTTCGGTTTGCTGGTTCAGGTACAATTTTCCCTTTCCCTCAAAAACCACGCTTTCCCAACTTCACAAAGTTACGTCACTCTCGTTGAAATAGTGCGGACATTATCAGCGATCATCTCGCCTAACAGGAAGATTCGCGCCTTCTTCCACCCTTATGGTGAAATGCACACCTGTGGCTGTTTATCAAGGGCCGCACGTCAGCCCGACTGGCAGGGTGCATGCGGCAGGAGCAATTTGAAAAAAAAAGGTTCGCAACCCTTGAGCGGGAAACACGACAAATATCAAATCGATACAGTGGTCCGCGTTGCGCGCGCAACCGATATAGTTTCCTTCTCTCATTTACACGCACGCACCCGCACGGTTATTACGCTTAAGTATCGATAAGTGGCCGAATACATCATCGTACCCTTGTTTACAATAGCCAAGGATAACGACCGGTGTAGCTGGACCTTGCATTCACCCTTCACGATCAGCTACCACGAGATTCATCCCAAACGTGCTCCGTTTCTCTAATTGCTGTTGTTATGCCACGTACGATAAACTGTTGAGCAAACCCGGCTAATTTGGGTAGAAACGAACGACAAGAAGTGGTATTAACACGTGCTGGGGGAGCGTATGTTTGACCCTCGCATTCCGGGGATCACGGGTGAGATGGGTTCTTGGAATGACGGTTCGGTGATCGGTCAGCTGTTTGCAGAGCTGAGGTCTTAAATTACAAAATCACCATGCTTTAAAATGTTTAGATGAAGTATTTAAGTTGTAGTCTAGTTTGAATTGTTTGAACGTATGGTGGTTTGATGAAAGCTTAATGGATGCTATCGTTGTTTAGCTCTTTGGAGATCTATGTGAAGAATTCTTAAATTACAAAATCAACATGCTTCCAAATTTTTTAACTCCTAACGAGTGAAGTATTTAAGTTGTAGTCTATTTAATTGCAAACCTTTGAAGGAATGATAATTGAATGAAACCGTAATGGATGCTATCGTTGTTTGGCTCTTTGGAGATCTATGTGGAGAATTCTTAAATTACAAAATCAACATGCTAGAAAATTTTTTAATTCCTAACAAATGAAGTAATTAAGTTGCTGTCTCTTTAATTGTAAGCCTTTGAGATGTGGAAGTTAGGAAATTTTTACATATAAAAATGTAAAAATTAAAAAATTACCAAACAAAAAAATTTGTGAACTCACAGTAGTCAATTTTCAAAGAAACAATTTTTGCACCATTCATCAGAAATAAATTTCTCGAATTCTTGAAAAGATAACCTCTCCTTTATACGCATTAAAGATATAAAAGTACTGTAGTCCACAGTGTACCTTACAAGCGCTCTTCCGTGCGTTTGAAATCACTTTATACGTAAATTTATGCTTGAAATAATGTTCTTCGTTATAAATTACCTACCCTCCTTTATTATTCGCGAATATTAACCTTTTACACGCAGACGATTTAAAACTTTCCGAAAGTGTTTTCTTCCGTCATTGTGGCATAACTTTGCTCGTTTCCTACAACGCAATGTAACTGGTTTTAAAATACTTGTCTGTTTCCATAAACTTTTTTATGGGCCCATATATACTATTACGGCTACGATTTCGCTGTTGTATTCCACTGTTTTTGCATGTACGCAAAAACGAAAAAACAGTGTTTTTGTAATGTTGAGATTTTTTAAATTACGAATTTTTTACTTTTCAAGCTTGGGAAATTTCAAATTTTTTATCGTCAAAATTTTTAATTTAATTAGTTAGAAATTTCAAGTTTTTACGTGTGTAACACTTAATTTTCAATACTCGAATTGTCAAGTTTAGATATTTAGAAGTTTTTATATTTTAATATATACGAAAATATGAATTTTCAAATTTTTTGTATTAAAACTACATTTAAAATACATTTAACTGAATTTCGTATTAAAACTCAATTACATTTAACTCAATTTTGTGTTGAAACTCAATTACATTTAACTCAATTTTGTGTTGAAATTCAGTTACATTTAACTCAATTTTGTGTTGAAACTCAATTACATTTAACTCAATTTTGTATTAAAACTCAATTACATTTACTTCAATTTTATGTTGAAACTCAGTTACATTTAACTCAATTTTGTATTGAAACTCAATTACACTTAACTCAATTTTGTGTTGAAACTCAGTTACATTTAATTCAATTTTGCATTAAAACTCATTAAAACTCATTGCCTAAAATGTTCCATATATATGGCCTTTTTAATCATTTCACCCACTCCAACTTTTGCATTTAGGTCATATAATGGGACTGCACCGTATTTCACTCCAATATACCTAAAACGTCATAAATATCTACTAAAACATTTATGGAACTATTATAATAGAATGCTGCTTTGTAGCATTATGTGATTTTCTCGAAATACCATTATTTGTCAGAACAGGATTATCTATCGATGAAAATCGATACCAGAGCTCACGACACTCGGTACACGTTGGGTAAACGATCGTACGTGTGCAGCATATTTCAAAGTCTTCGACTATTTTCCCAACAATGAAACGCAACTTGTTTTTTCATGTGGTTCCCCGTTGCTACTACTGGTGACTTGTTTACAAAATATTGTATGCACGCGGTGCAAATACTGTACGGGGTCTAATAACCGAATACAAACACCACTATTACTCGTTCAGCACATTTTCGTTTCTTTTTTCATTTTCGTTAAACCTTTAATCTCCGTATTCGAATCATATGTGGACTGATCGAACAAACAAAGCGTAGTTCGACAAAAAGTGTACGTCAGTTTTACATTTTGTTTCGACAGCAAAAACAATTTGCTTGAATCCAAATTTCAGTGGTAGAGAAATGGAGGTTGTATAGAATAGAGAAAATATTAATTCAAATTTTCACGGAACAAAGAATGTATGTTTTTAATTTGGTGTTGCGTTATATGGCCGTGTTTGATGGCGAAATTAAAAGTGCAACGTTGAGGAGTGTTTGGAATGGCGGTGGATGGTGGAGTAAGAAAATTTTTGTTTGAGATGCAATCGGTTTTGATCGTTAAATTGTTGGGTATTAGATTGTTGCACGCTAGATTATTGCGCGTTGGATTACTGCGCGTTAGGTTACTGCGCGTTGGATAATTGAGCGTTGGATAACTACGCGTTGGATTACTACGCGTTGGATTACTACGCGTTGGATTACTACGCGTTGGATTTCTACGCGTTGGATTTCTACGCGTTGGATTTCTACGCGTTGAATTACTACGCGTTGGATTTCTACGCGTTGGATAACTACGCGTTGGATTTCTACGCGTTGGATTACTACGCGTTGGATTACTACGAATTTTAGTATTTATAGTTTTATAATTTTGGTCCTTAAATTTTGAACGTGGAACTAATTACTATCCGCTGGATTACTACGCGTTGGATTCCTACGCGCTGGATTACTACGCGTTGGATTCCTACGCGCTGGATTACTACGCGTTGGATTACTACACGTTGGATTTCTACGCGTTGGATTACTACGCGTTGGATTTCTACGCGTTGGATTTCTACGCGTTGGATTATTACGCTTTGGATTCCTATGCGTTGGATTACTACGCGTTGGATTACTACGCGTTGGATTACTACGCGCTGGATTACCACGCGTTGGATTACTTCGTTGGACTACTACGCGTTGGATTCCTACGCGTTCGATTAGTACGTGTTGAATTACTACCCGCTGGATTACCACACGTTTGAATACTACGCATTGAATTACTACGCTTTGGATCATTACACGCTAGATAATTATCCATTAGATTACTAAGCGTTGGATTATTAAGTGTTCGATTACGACGCATTAGATTACTCTGCGTTGGATTACTACACACTCAAGAATGATGCGTTAGATTACTACGAGTTTGATTACCACGCATTAGATTTCTACACGTTAGATTACTACGCCATGTAAATATTACGTGATAAATAACCACGCGTTATTTCAGCACGCGTTGTACAACTACATGTTAGATCGCTACATTACATTGCCATACGTTAGACCGCCACACGTTATATTACTACACGTTGTAGATATATGTACACGTCAGGTTACAATATGCAGTGTATCTATGCATTAAATCGTCACATACTGTGTAGTTTCATATTATACTACTACATGCTTTATTTCCATGCATTGTACGACCACACGTTAGATTGCTATATGTTATATCATACCGTATTATACAGAGTGTCCTAAAATACACACATTATTATTGTACAATTAAATAAATAAAATGGAGGAATGTTTGATGTCATGTTGACTATTCTGAAACTAGAAATATTAGTATAAACGATATAAAATATTTTTGACGTAAATAATAAATTATTTATTATAATAAATTATGTTTTCGTTTGATATTCAATGTCTCAATATTTATGTCAACTATATGAATGTTTAGGATGTATGGAATACTCTGTATTCTTGTATGTTATGTGGTCATATCTACCATTATTCCTATTTATCGCTAGTTACGCCAAAGGCGTTGGAAGATCATATTATTCCATGAAAACGAGGGAACAAAGCATAATATCGAACAGCAGGTGGTGTAAATAAATTTATTCCGTACGCTGCCGCGTTTTCTTCCCTCTATATCCATTCTCTTATTCTTTTCTATCAGAATATATAAACACGCGGTTCGCGACACAAAGGGCGGCGAGTAGGGTTCGTCAATTCAGATATTGAACGGCCAGATATCGAACTTGGAAAATATTTACAATGAAAACTCCCCGAGAAAAGCGGTATTCAGTTTGTTTGTATTTCCGTGCCACTCAAGCGCCCTGCCATTTTCACGAATATCGGTCGAACTTTAGAAACGATCGTCCTGAAAACTTTTACACGTCGCTGTATACTTACCGAGTGAAAAGTAACTTAGTCGTGTATAACTCTTTGACGAATCATTCGACACATCTCAGAAATTTATCTATTTGCTCGTGAAAGGGAATGCAGGATGCCATCTTGAAATATCTTTTGCAAAATGGAGGAGTTGGAGGAAGTTTTTAGGAAACACTTGTCGAAGTTTCTAGTTTGCTATTTTACTATTTTACTGCTTTACTGGTTTACTATTTGACTAGTTTACTGTTTTACTATATTTCTATTTTATTATTTTACTGTTTTACAGTGACAGTGTTTTAATATTTTACTGTTTTACTGTTTTGCTGTTTTTCTGTTTTACTGGTTTATTGTTTTACTGTTTCAGTATATCAGAATTTCTCTATTTCACTATTGCAGGGTTTCTCTATTCCATTATTTTACTATTTCAATGCTTCAAAATTTCACTATTTCACTATTTCACTACTTGAATACTTCACTATTTCACTACTTCACTACTTCACTACTTCACTACTTCACTACTTCACTACTTCACTACTTCACTACTTCACTACTTCACTACTTCACTACTTCACTACTTCACTACTTCACTACTTCACTACTTCACTACTTCACTACTTCACTACTTCACTACTTCACTACTTCACTACTTCACTACTTCACTACTTCACTACTTCACTACTTCACTACTTCACTACTTCACTACTTCACTACTTCACTACTTCACTACTTCACTACTTCACTACTTCACTACTTCACTACTTCACTACTTCACTACTTCACTACTTCACTACTTCACTACTTCACTACTTCACTACTTCACTACTTCACTACTTCACTACTTCACTACTTCACTACTTCACTACTTCACTACTTCACTACTTCACTACTTCACTACTTCACTACTTCACTACTTCACTACTTCACTACTTCACCACTTTACTACTTCAATGCTTCACCGCTTTACTACTTCACTATTCTATTATTTTACTATTTTACTATTTCAATACTTCACTATTTCAAGACTTCACCAATTCACTACTTCACTACTTCACTACTTCACTTCTTCACTACTTCACTACTTCACTACTTCACTACTTCATTATTTTACTACTTTATCATTCCCAAGCGGTGATTCTTCAATTCCTTGCAATATGTAGATACAATTTTGAGGTTATGTACATTTCAAAATGTCGTATAAATGTAATAGATGTGAAACATGATACATGGTACCTTATAACTTATACCTTTCTGACACACATACTAATTTATTCAAGATTCCAGAATTCACAGATGCTTCACAGCAAAATAAATTGAAAATCACCAATATCAACACACAGTCAAAACTTGAATAATCATTCATGAACAATACTTAACCACCCATCTGTTAATTTATCAATGTTATATTATTTTTAAACGAATCACCTTGCGTTACAAAAATGAGTCCACTTAAGAATCACTGTTTAAGTGTTTGTATAAGTGTGTGACACCATGAAGCCTATTGATTATCACTGTAAAGCAATAAACACTATAGAGTACCATATTCCCTACGAGTTCAAAAATATTTCTTCAGTTTCAGTTAAGGATTCAGACGTCCTAACTCTCATGTATTAATGTTTTTCAAGAAGTTCCTCACAATTGTTTAACAAAATTTGTTCATTTTTCCCTACGATTCCCTTTCACATAAGTACGGTGAAGTAACCACGCCCTTAGGAGCACCCCGTTCAAGATTTTAAAATATCCTCCTCAATGCTCGATATGGAAAGTTAGCGCGGAGCAACCAGTAAAAGGATCAAAACTTAAATGAAGTTAGCGCTCGGATAGAGAATTCTTGGCGAACGGAAAGGAAATCGCGGGGGCGAGGGTGCAAGGGGAGCAAGGAGGCAAGGATTCTGCGGGCAATCGGGCGGTATACTTGCCACCTGCAATTCCTTCTTCTCCTCCTCTTCATCAGCGCGCCATTTTACCTCGTCCGCTTCCGAGTCGTTGCTGCACTTTAAATAATATTTTGCAGAACAGCCGATTCACAGAGGCACTGTTTTCCTGCTCGAAGAAACGTTTCACTTAAACCACCGTCCCAGCAAATTCATTTCCCCTCTAAGAGTCCATTAAGACTGTTACATCTTTCCGTACAATTTGTTTTGCTTTCCGAATGCTGGGACGTCCAGTCTATGGGGACGATATAAATGCGCTCGTACAAAGTAATCATGCAACTTCCTAGAACATTCTTACGTCGAAATGGGGTTGGAGATTAAAATGGTATCGGTTCTTAATTGCTGAAATGATTTTGTTTCAGGAGGAAAGGAAGGTGTGATTTCATGTGGAGCTACAGTGGCGCCAACTATAGTACTTAATTGTATTTAACTTTACTTGTTAGTAATAAAATTTAATTGTAATACTTGAATATAATACTTAGCTTAACAATAAAATTATTGGAGACAAGTATTGTTTATATTTGCATTATTTTTTGCAACTAATATGCGATGGATGTTCTACAATATAATTTTTATCTAATAGTAATTTGTGCGGGGTAGTGTTAATTGACTTATGAAGGACTAAAACTTCTTGCAATTTTTCTTTAACTTTTAGAATGTATACAATGAGAAGGTTGTATAGTATTTAATGAGAAAGGTAATTGCAATATTTTGTCACTAGTGGAGCCATTTGTGCCTAACTTAACCTATAAGGACTTTCATGGTGACATCTATTATTATTGGTGTTTTAATGTTCAAAATAAAATGTAATTAAAAACCATGTAATGACAATGCAAAAAATTATCTTCTTCATATACAGAGTGTTCCATAATAAATTTTTGCAATAATATAACCTTAAGAATAAATAACAGAACAATATTCTTGACTTGTATTTTCATATTCCTTTATTTTCCTATTTTTCGTAAAACCTCATTTAAAATTTGTATTTATAAAATAACATCCACCTAACAAAGTGGCTTCCATTTTTTTAAAATGAATTTTTCACCTCTTTTGATAATCAAATATATCGGTTGATTTCCCACAACTAATTGTCCGTATTAATTATAGCGGTCCACAATGAAGCCGAATATACAAAGCAAAGACACAAACAAAGGAGACAGTAAGAAACAAAGGATAAAGGACAAAGGATAGAAAGGACGGAGAATTGGATGCAAGAAAAGGAAGAGACGAAGCTATTTCCTTACAGAATGACACTTTGCCTGTAGATCTGAGACAGAGGTGGAAAGACTCTAATTCGCCAAGCAGAGGCTGCAACCAGAAAGTCGAGTTCTCTGTTCGCTTTTCGCCTTGATATCTAGATTCGTGACATGTCTCCTTCCTCCGTTCATTTACCCTTTGACGCGTAGGATCTTGCATCCATTAATTGTGGATTAGCCGCAAATGACATTCGAAAAGAGACTCCCGAAGATAACCGAATGTTTATTTTATTTTGTGCGGTGGGGGTTTAAACATTTCTAATTCCCTTTACACTTTTTTAATTTCTGGTATTTACAAGGGTTCAAATCTTTGAGTTCCTGGATTTCTAAATGTACAAGTCTGAATATTTAAGTCCTTAGATTTTTATATGCCATGATCTAAAAATCTCAAAGTCTGCATGACCCTAAGTTGCTATGTGGATAGATGTTGAAATTCCTACGTCTTCAAATTTCTACATCTCCAAATTGTCATATTTCTAAATTTCTAGATTCTCAAATTCTTAAGTTCCCAAAATCCTATTTCTCCAAGTTCCTGAGTCTCTAAATTTCTATACAATAAAATATTGCACTTAAGCATTTGAATTGTACAATTTATTAGTACATTTTAATTGTGTACTTTAGTTGCACAATTTATTAGTACATTTTAATTGTGTACTTTAGTTGTACAATTTATTAATACATTTCAATTGTATACTTTAGATGTACATTTCAGTACAGAAAGTGTAGGTTGAGCATCTCTTACATCGAATGGAGACTGTAAGGCAGGCAGATCACTTAAAGCGATATGATATATCATGACCCGAGCAAACAAAGATGGCGTGTTGTTTGAGATGCTTAAACACACCGATGGACATCAGGGTAATCTCTTGAAGTGACGTAATATGTTGCAACCTAAACAAACCAGTGTGGCGATCCTCCGCTTTAAGCCGTTATCACATTGTTTCATCACCTCCACGTTTCTTGCATATTATTTAAATTTATAGTTAGTTTAACATTATACTATAAATATTATATTTTACAATGAATCAATAAACAATACTTCAGTGTATAGATCAACAATTTCAACGTTCTTTGATATTACTGTTGCAGCAAATAAACACGTGTTTGTAATTCAATAATCGTCCTTTAGCATTATTAACGGTATAACATTATTGCAATGTTTGCAAATGCATGGTCTAATATCGCAGTGGTAAATATCAACGGTAAAGTTTGCATTTAATGCTTCAGTGGTGCTAGTAACTGTAGATATTATCTGGTGTCACTATTGCTTGTTAATAGCGAACATCATAATTCATCGTACGATACATGGCTATCTGCCTGTCAACAATATTACTTGTAAAACAATGACTATGTACATTACTAAATGAATCTGACTTTCCTAGGAAATTCGGGAAGATTACATTAAGAAAATTAAAGTTCTGTTCTTTTTTTTATAGCTGTACATATATTATTCATATGTACACATGTGAACAAAATAAAATAATGATAAATGTTTCTGGGCTACATTATTATTGGGGTCATATATGTTTTATTTCAAAGGAATCGGTGTACTATTGTTACATTTAATATACTTCACTTGCTCGTTTTATACACGGCCGTTTGATGCACTCTCGTTATATGTCCGTTCGTTTAATGTACAATAGAAACGCACGTCTCTTACATGAAGTATTCACATATGTCTCCCACGTTACTATTATATAATAACTATTATATAATACTATTATATATCACATACTTCTCTCGTTCGTTTTATGCACGCCTGTTTAATGCACTCTCGTTAAATGTCCGTTCTATTCGTTCGCGTAGGAATCCAACGCGAAGTAATCCAACCGTAGTAATCCAACGCGTAGTAACCCAACGCGTAGGAATCCAACGCTTAGTAATCCAGCGGGTAGTAATGCAACGCGTAGTAAGCCAACGCGTAGTAATTAAAAGCGTCGTAATCCAACGCGTAGTAATCCAGCGGGTAGTAATGCAACGCGTAATAATCCAACGCATAGGAATCTAACGCGTAGTAATCCAACGCGTAGTAACCCAGCGTGTGAATATCCAACGCGTAGTAATCCAGCGC
>NW_003797242.1:2327531-2386901 GCF_000220905.1 Megachile rotundata
GTAATCCAACGCGTAGTAATCCAGCGGGTAGTAATGCAACACGTAGTAAGCCAACGTGTAGTAATTCAAAGCGTAGTAATCCAACGCGTAGTAATCTATCGTATAGTGATCCAAAGTGTAATAATTCAACGCTTCTCTTGCATGAAGTATTCACATGTGTCTCCCACTTTACTAGTGTGTAATAACTATTATATAATACTATTGTATATCACATACTTCTCTCGCTTAATGCACACCCGTTTAATGTACTCTCGTTTAATATACGTTCGTTTAATGTACGATAGAAACGCACGTCCCTTACACGAAGTGTTCACATATGTCTTCTACCTTACTATTAAATAATAATTATTATATAATGCTATTATAAATCACATACTTCACTCGCTTAATGCACACCCGTTTAATGTACTCTCTTTTAATATATGTTCGTTTAATGCGCGATAGAAACGCACATCTCTTACACATGGTATTCACATATGTCTCCCACCCTATTTTATTGCTCATTACGTCACGTCTACCCAACGGGTGGACAACTCATGGGCGAGGCGCGTACATGATTTATTTTCGTTTAATGTCCCTGAGAGTCCGCACGAACGAACCGCAACGTGCATTAATCGAGCGCCTACTTCTTTCACGGAATCAGCATCAATCGTGCACAGGAATGTGAGGAAATAAATTGCTTCCAAACAAATTCCCATAATCCAGTGCACCACGAAAGTACATTACCGGTAACAAAATGTCCATCGAATTCCACTTAAAATCGACGGAGCTTAGTCGTTTTTTTTTCCCTGCAGCTTATACGGTTTCGGATCGAACTTTTTCTTCCATTCCCTTTTTGCATAAATCCCTCTGGGAAGGAGGTAAATTACAGCGCGTGCACAGTAATTACCACAGTATTCGCTTGTGTTCATGTTGCTATAGAGCTAATAACCGGTTCCTCCTTTTTCCCTGCATTTCCCTCGAAATTCCAGCTCGTGAATCGTCTCCGTTTCTCAACGCCTGTTGTTGCCTCGCTTCTTCGCACGTGCTCCGTTCTTCTCTCGTGCTCGGACGTGGCCAGGATCATGATGGCCCGTGGTTTCCTAGCTAACCGATAGCAATAATTCTAGGAAAATGCCGCGATAGATTCTCTCCGGTCCTCACTCGTGTCGTCATTATTTCTACGGCCGGTGGTCAATACGCTTGCACAGAGAACTTTGGCCCCGTACCTTCGAATAATCCCCGTTACTTTTATCGGATTCCTGTCGTGCAGTCATACACTCAGACACCAGAAAGTGTTTCCCTGTAAAATGGCGTACTCGGGCAGCTCTGTATCGTTGAAAAGAGACGGTCTATCGTTGTTACGATCCCTGCGGTCGCTATGAAAGTCACCAATGCTTTACGGAAATCTTTTGGTGGTTATCTTTTTATTAACTTCTGAGATTCCCTGCATCTGGCTTCGCTCGAACTTTGCCCGGAACGTAAATTGAAATTCGATCGCGTCATTCTCGTTGGGAAGTTCGCAAGATGGAGACACTCCGACTTAATTCACTCGGGATATTCTAGACAGCTTCGTCATCTCGGAATATTAGGAATCATTGAAATCGGGCGGGTGAAGAAACCTGTGTCACGTTCGACGTACAGGTAGTTTCCCGATTTGGGGGCTGTTAAAATAAGTTATTGTAGGAGATGAGTATTTATCTAGCAGCCAATACCATTCGTGTTCTTTTCTATATTTAACTTTCTTTTTACAGCTGCAGTTTCATTAATATTTGGGCAATGTAGTGTTTCTGCATTTATTGTTGCATACAGCAAGAAATGATTTATATATTATACTACTTGTTTTAAAATTAATCATTTATTCCAGATAGAAGGCGTATGTAAATGGACATTTATCCAGCGGTTACCTTTTAGTATGCTATTTATATGTTATACTGTATATTTTAACATCAACCATTTATTTCAGATTGAAAACATGTAAATAGACATTTATCGAGTGGCTATCTGTTAGTATGTTATTTATATGTTATACTCTACGTATATTTTAACACTAATCATTTATTGCAGATTTAAAGCATATGTAAATGGATATTTATCAAGCGGTTATCTGTTAGTATGTTATTTATATGTTATACTGTATATTTTAATATTAACCATTTATTGCAGATTGAAAACATATGTGAATGGACATTTATCTAGCAGTTATCTGTTAGTATGTTATTTATATGTTATACTGTATATTTTAACATTAACCATTTATTGCAGATTAAAAACATACATATATGAATGAACATTTATCTAGCTCTTATCTATTAGTATGTTATTTATATGTAATACTGTATATTTTAACATTAACCATTTATTATAAAACATATGCAAATGAACATTTATGAAGCGATCATTTGTTAGTATGTCATTTATACTTTATACTATATATTTTAACATTAACCATTTTTAATAAAACATATGTAAATGTATACTTATCAAGCGGTCACCTATTAGTACGTCCTTTATTAAACAGTTACTTATGAAACAGTTATTCATCAAGCGTCTATTTATCAAGCGGTTAATCACATTTCACACCGCAGTCCTTTTTGTCGCAATTATGACGATTCAACGCTTCGTCGTAAGTAATTACAAGCGGAACGAACCAGGTAGAAGGCGAATGCGTAAAGTGTGCGTCGTTGAAGTCACTTCCGACAACATTCACCCGGCGCCTGCATAGATTACAACCAAGGAAAGCGAAGGACCGCGTAAAATGAATCGGTCGAGCATGAAACAGTAATGTACGAGCGTAACCGTAACAAGACATCCAGCTACGAATACAAAGCCTAACGCGACAAAACATGCGCTCGCGGATCTCACTGACTGTTAACCGTGATAATTGTAGTTTATAACGATTGTACGCTGTTGCTATAATGTCGCGACAGAAATTGTCACGATTTTATGGAAGGCCGGCCGACAATCGAGCGATTTAACTCGGCACACCCAGAAAACCGGTGTTCGCGAAATTTATCGGCGCGTCAGGCTGTCGTTGTTACTTTCAATCGTTGAAAATTCGTTTCGTCGCGTGCTACGTCGCTTGAACTCATCATGATTCGAATCGACGAAAATTTATCGGATGCCGCTTTTCGAAATAAAGTACGAAATTGGGGGGAAACCATGCTGATGGGTATCTATGAAATTAATTAATTATAAGTCCTCATTCGGATTCATTTAGGTCGATTAATAATTGAAGAATTTATTCGATAGAAAGTAATCTAGATTTTACATGATGTTCAAAATTTTTTTCGGTGCTGCTGCTGTTTACAGAATCCAATGACCTCCATTTTGACCTCTAAGTGACCTTCAGAATGGTGCAAAAATATTTGAATGTATTAGAATGTATTATATTACCATTCTTTAAAAGAGAGCAAAACTAATATAATATAATAATACAGTATGGAATAAAGTATAGTAATGCAATAGTTCATATTCAGGTTAATTTAGATTATATTACGACTTCTATCATGGCTGACTTTACTTCCAATTTTTCGGTCAATATATAAATTATATCAACCTAAACAAATTGTTCTGAATTTGCAAGTGTACCGTAGTTTTTTCCTCCCCTTTTCAGCAGAAATTATAGAGAGAATTCTGTTGGAGGTAAAATGGAAACTAAGCTTCATATCAAACATGTAGGTATGTGGCTCGCTGCAGGCGTTATTTTATAAACGGCAAATTCAATGTTGATTATTTCAATAACCTGTCCTATCGAAAGCTCAATATCACTAATCTCATTGAAATACAATGTATGCGATCGATAGTAAATTGATTTCATACATAAAAACATAACCAAAAAATGCAATATGCATGAATTTATGAGGGATGTCCGATAAGTTCGAGCAGAAATAAAGCAAACACCGTTTTTCAGAGGAATTCATTTTTGCCTATCACTTTTTAGTCTTGAAGTTTTTTAACACCTTATATAATACTACGATTTTTTGTGAAATTGTTTCAATTTATTGAAATTGGAGTTTTAATGTAGTTAAGTCATATAGTTAATCATTTTCTTGTTATTTCAAAATTTTCAGTTTGTAATTTAATTTTTATTTAAAATTAGAGAAGTTGAATTTTGTGTGTTCATTAAGTGCTATGAAATTATGTTAGATTATTAATTATTTTTCTGCTGTAAAACTTACTTCTATCTGCTTAATTACTGCTTTTCTGTTTTGCTATTTTACTAGTTTACTTGTTTGGTATTTCAGCATTTTTCTATTTTATTATTTTACTGTTTTACTGTTTTACTGTTTTATTATTTTGATATTTTAATATTTTACTGTTTTACTGTTTTGCTGTTTTACTGTTTCACTATATTAGAATTTCTCTATTTCACAATTACAGGGTTTCACTATTCTATTATTTTACTATTTTACTACTTCAATACTTCACTACTTCAATACTTTACTACTTCAATATCAATACTTCACTACTTCACTACTTCACTACTTCAATACTTCACTACTTCACTACTTCACTACTTCAATACTTCACTACTTCACTACTTCACTACTTCAATACTTTACTACTGCAATACTTCAATACTTCAATACTTCACTACTTCACTACTTCACTACTTCAATACTTCACTAATTCAATCCTTCACTACTTCACTACTTCAATACTTCACTACTTCACTACTTCAATACTTCACTACTTCAATACATTACTACTTCAAAACTTCACTACTGCAATACTTCAATACTTCACTACTTCAATACTTCAGTACTTCAATACTTCAGTACTTCAGTACTTCAGTACTTCACTACTTCACTACTTCACTACTTCAATACTTCAATACTTCAATACTTCAATACTTCAATACTTCACTACTTCACTACTTCACTACTTCAATACTTTACTACTTCAATACTTCACTACTTCAATACTTTACTACTTCAATACTTCACTACTTCAATACTTCAGTACTTCAATACTTCAGTACTTCAGTACTTCAGTACTTCACTACTTCACTACTTCACTACTTCAATACTTCAGTACTTCATTACTTCACTAATATCTAATTTTAGACATTTAATTTCAACATATAATGTCTGTTATTTAATTAGTCTTGTGGTAATGTACATACAAATTAACACAATATTTATAGAACATGTGTTTCAATGTGCATGTGTTTTAATAATATATGTATAAGGTAAAACTTTATGTGATGTGACTCAGAATTGAGCATTGAATGCAACAGTTGACAGATGGACGTAATATGAATCCCATTACCTCGTACGCCAACTTACCAGACACGTAATAAAAGAGAAAAGTGATACCAAAGATGTAAGACAATTTATTGAATATTCCTAAATAAACACAGCATCAAAGATGATGACTAAAGCCAACCTTGACAACGAAACATCAAAAGTCTCAAACACCCTTTAAAAGAATGTAAAATCATATTTCAGAGCATCAAAAACCGTGATCGATAAAGGTGTCACAAAATGTACAATGTCAACAGGTTGCTCCCTGCAGAAGCTCTATATCGCCCCGCTGAATAAAAGTGACAAGGAAGAAGCATTCGTAAGTGGTTTGCAAAAATTTGGCGAAGTAAATCGTTGTTTCCCTAACAAAAACATGGACAAAGGGAGAGAAAAAAAAATCGGAACCAGAGAGAAGAAACTGTCGCAATTTTATTTCTGTTTCGCGGTGGTTGTAGGGAAACGGTGCGGCTGCGTTACATAAAGAAATCCACGCGGTGCAAAAAAATTACGACGTTCCGGTCGTAAACGCCCACGCATTCCTTCACATCGTGAAACGCGTCGTAACGTGAAACGGGATTTACGATTGCGCGATTCCAGGATTGATCGACACAATGGAGGCTTATTATTGTTTCCCTCGTCGAAACGATTGCCTTGCCAATTCAATGAAGTACTTCTCCGTATCCGTCAGCGTTTACTGCATTCTTGACAAATGGCGGGAATTAATTCGTCGTACTGGAACGTGGAAAATTTTCAATTATCAATTTCATAATTCTGTACGATATTCCACAATCTTTCATTTACTCTTGTACAATTTTATTTCATTATTTCATCACAAGTTATTTCTAAAAACTTTCACTAATTATTCATACATCACAAATTTTATTTCTCTCCAAACTAGAAAGCAGCTGCACTGAAATGATTGACCTAACCTAAAAATCCTTGGACCTTATTGCTGCTGCAATAATTTTATTAATGGTAATTATGAAACTACAAGTGTGAAGGAAGGAGAAATGGCTAGAAACATTCATGTCAAATCGATCACTTTTAGACGTCACCATCAGTGATTTTACTTTCATCAAAATATGTTGTAGTCCACGTGAAAGCCGCGAGCCGCCATTTTATGTAGACGAGTTGCGCGCGCAGCTTTCGGTCCAGACGCACGAAACAACTGATCACATAAACTGAGCTCGCGACATTTTGTAACAAATTTTGGAATTAGAAAAAATATTTTAAAATAGTCCAATCCTTCGTGAATAAAACAAAACAGAATTTAGCTAAATCGGTTCAGTAGTTTCCGAGAAAAAAATTCGGAACGTGAAGTCTATTTTCGCAAGAATGTAAAATTGCAATCTTTGAAGACTTGTTATTTTTTAACTAATTGGAAACCGGCAAAATGATGACATAAACCCCCCCTAATTTCACATGAGTTACAACATATTTTAATTAGAGCAAAATCGCAGATGGTGACGTCTGATAGTGATGGATTTAACGTGGAGTGATCGTGAACAAATTTCAAAATTTCAACTCACACTTCAAAAATCATAATTTCGCTGTATTTGACAATTTGAAAATTTGATTGTCCCACATTTGAATAAACTCCTCTAAGCCCCTTCAAAATTGATACTTATGGATTATAACATATTTTGATTAGAGCAAAATCGCAGATGGTGATCGATTTTGCGTGGGACCCATGAAACAATGTGAAAGAAAAATAGAGTACGGCTAACTCTCCTTAAATATGTATTGTAAGAGGTAAGAAAGGTCATGAAAAGGAATCGTAGCTTATTGCAGCGACCTCAATCGGAGATACACTGTTATTCAGATCGACACAATTGTAGCCTTTACACATGAACACGTTCGAACCAACTGGTAAAGTTCCGTCGTAAGCAGGGCCATTCTTCAAGTTTACCCGAGGAAAAGGGGAGGTGTTCGCAAACTGTGGCATTTTGGAGTTGCGATCGTGTAGACGCAGCAGCGGATACGGGGCAGAACGATAGGTAACATCCCTGGGCGAAGAAGACTCATCCAGGCGTGAACGTTGAAATCGATGCGAAGTGAATACTACAAGGGGCTGAAGAAAATTTAAAGAACGCTCTCGACGAAAAGAGCGGTTTAGAGGGTGGTACCGGTTTCGTTGAAAAGACGGCCACGAAGAAGACAGACGGCCCCGAAACAGGTTGCCCGGGAAAAAGTGGTAGGAGAGACAAAGTAAATCTTAAGAACTAAAGAATTCGTATACGTCGACGGGGATCCAATATTTTCTCCGTAGCGGGCCAAGTTGTAGGGAAGATATCGAACGTAACGAACCGAATAGACACGGTATCGAATGTTTTGTATAACTGTGACGGGCAACTGTGCCCGCGAGGGCGCTACATGGATGTGCAAGCGACATGCACTCGACGCCACTGACGGCTCGTCAATCATTCGCCACGAAAATTTGATAACTTTTCAAGTTGCGTTTTATCTGTTTTTAAGTTTAGAGATTTGGGGTTTGTGGATTTCTCCATTTTTGGATTTTTTGAGTTTTAGATTTTCAGATTTTTACGTTTCTACGTTTTTAGACTGCTAAATTTATGGGCTTTTAGGTTTTTCGATTTTTCGATTTTAAGGTTTCTAGATTTCTTCCTTTTTTAGGTTCTTACGTTTCCCTAGTTCTAGGCTTTTAAATTTAAGGACTTTTAGATTTTTAGTTTTTGTAAACTACTAGATTTCTATATTTCTACGTTTCTGCATGTCCACATTTCTACATGTGCACATTGTTACATGTGCACATTTCTACATGTCCACATTGCTACATGTCGACATTTCTATATTCCATATATCTGCATCTCCACATATTACCATGTCCACATATCTACATATCCACATATGTGTATAACCGCATATCTACATGTCCACATATCTACACGTCCACATATCTACATCTTCACATATGTACATGTCTACATATCTACATGTCCACATATCTACACGTCCACATATCTACATCTTCACATATGTACATGTCTACATATCTACATGTCCACATATCTACACGTCCACATATCTACATCTTCACATATGTACATGTCTACATATCTACATGTCCACATATCTACACGTCCACATATCTACATCTTCACATATGTACATGTCTACATATCTACATGTCCACATATCTACACGTCCACATATCTACATCTTCACATATGTACATGTCTACATATCTACATGTCCACATATCTACACGTCCACATATCTACATCTTCACATATGTACATGTCTACATATCTACATGTCCACATATCTACACGTCCACATATCTACATCTTCACATATGTACATGTCTACATATCTACATGTCCACATATCTACACGTCCACATATCTACATCTTCACATATGTACATGTCTACATATCTACATGTCCACATATCTACATGTCCACATATTTACATGTCCACATATCTACATATCCACATATATACACATCCACATATCTGCATGTCCACATATCCACATGACCACATTTCTACATGACCACATTTCTACATGTCCACATTTCTAACTGTCCACATTACTAAATTGGATCATTTATATCATAGAAAATCCAAAAATTGACAAATTTAAACATGTCGTCATTTCTGAACTTGTCATGAATAATTTGCTCATGTGTACTTAACTTATACTGCGCTAAAAATCATCAAAATTGCACTCACTAAACAATGTAATAAAACTTGCATTTCAAAAATAATAATACGTAAGTTGCACTCACGTTTTTTAAACAATTAGAACACTCTATAACTAGAACTTGATACCATCTCTTCTCCATCTAAATCCCTCTTCCCGGATATATGGCCACACCCAATTCCAAGTGCCGTCCATATATCACAACCTCACATATTTCTATATATTCTACATTTCCGAACGACTAAATACCCAAACGATCAAATCCCAATTTTGAAGAGGCACTTCATATACCACCACGGTGCTTTATGCGTCATTTCAGATGAATCAGCATAGCGCACCATCCTCATTCGTTACCTTCAATCGCGATTAGTTTTCAGCTTGCCGCGAATATCGCTGTTGATCCACGTTGCAGTCTGTGTATGGCGTACGTGTTGGCTTGGGAGAAGAGGCAGGGAAACGAGGATGCACCTGCTAAAGCCAATGAATTATGACCACTGCTGATGCATCGTCTGCAGCTTCAAGTACAGCCAGCGTGACGGGCGTTGGTCATCAAAATGAGTCCTGTCACTATCTCGTCGATACTCCATTAAACGCGATACCGTCCAAATGCTGTAAGATATTTTGCAGCAGTATATAACAAAAATAAACTGATGTTGTGTCAGGTGTACCTTCGTTATTTCATGGAGATCGACAGGATTGTGCAGGCTGCTATTTGATTGCAGGGTCAAATCGCACACTCAATTTTTTTAAGTTCTTTTGCAAAATTTTTTGTAAAACACTTTAATAATGTGTATGTCATTTTATTTGTAGTTTTGTTCTGAACTTTTTTTAGATACTGTAAAGTTGGTGTGTTGGGGGATGAACTATGGAAGGGTTCCAACTGGTCAGAATGAAAATAGGTTTTACGCTTCCTTTGGGACTTGACAAATTTAAAAATTTGTATGTACGAAAATCACAGTTGTATTAAAATTTTGTTAAACCTGTAAACCTGCGAGTTTGTACATTTTTTGAATTTGAATTGTTAAATTTTTGTGTTTGAACTATGTTAGATTTCTGAATGTAAATATTGCAAGATTTTTTTATTTGAATGTTTGTGATTTCACAAGAAAGGTAAAATGTGAATCTTAAACATGAAAATGTGATTTTTAAGTAAAAATCATTATGAAAAATCAAAATGTGATTTTTAAGTAAAAAACATGATGAAAAATCAAAATGTGATTTTTAAGTAAAAATCATGATGAAAAATCAAAATGTGATTTTTAAGTAAAAATCATGATGAAAAATCAAAATGTGATTTTTAAGTAAAAATCGTGATGAAAAATCAACATATGATTTTTAAGTAAAAATCATGATGAAAAATCAAAATGTGATTTTTCAGTAAAAATCATTATGTAAAATCACACTTCTAAATTGATTGATGTTAGGGATTTTTGTATCAGCAGAAAAATGTCATTAACGAACGAGACATTAAGGAATAGTTTTGAAGGTTATTGAATGTGCGTTCGTTAAAACTGAAAAATGTTCTGGGCATTCTGCAGAGTTCGTTAACGAGCTTTGTGACAGTGAAGCCGGAACGAATATCAAACCACAAAGAATTCAATCTATTATACAGAGGTGAGTATAACGGTATCTGAAATTCCGTCATAAAATTTACACTTAATTTTATTAATATCGTATAATTAACGGAATAATTATGTTCAAAGTACTTCATTACCTTCAACGTAAAAAATGCATATTTTTATCTGTATGATTTTTAAATTTTATTTTCGTATGAATTAAAAATGTAGCTGTCTAGTTATGCAGGTATACTAATAATTATCTGCACAGTATTGTTAATAGTAATTGAAAGTTATTAATACAATATCATTAAAATATTATGTTTAACAAATTTCATTGAAACATTCTGATAAAACTTATTCCACATGACCACCGGAAATTTTTACATAATATAATTAACGTCTAAATTTAGTCAAATTAACCCATTAACCTCAACGTTCCATTTTTGTAACGAAGCTTCATGCGCGAATAAAATTAATTATATCATTAAAAAGCGTATCATTCGTGCATAAAATTAATCCTAAAAATGGGACGTTGCCTATTTATGGATTACTGCTAATTATTTCCATAATAGGGCCAGTGCAATGTTTAAAGTAATCTTTACTATATCAATCAAAAAATTCGGAGAGAGTTTCATGTTACTGTGTTCAAGAACAAATTTATGTCTGTTAATGTATAAATCTGTAAATCTGTACATCCTTATATATATAAATTCACAAATTTACAAATTTACATAGTTATAGACGCAAAGTTATAAATTTATCAATCTACCAATCTACCAGTCTGTCAGTCTACAAATTTAGCAATCCATCAATCAACCAATCCACTCATTTACCAATTCACCAATTCATCAATTCAACAACTCAGAAATCCACCAAACCATCAAGCTACCAATTTACCAACATACTGATCTATAATCTACCCAACTGACAATGTAAAAATCTACTAGTTTACCAATCAAGCAATCTACCAATTTAACCATCTACTAATCAAGCATTTTATCAATCACCAATCCTCCAATGCGCTAATCCACTTATCCACCAATCCACTGATCCACCAATCCACTGATCCATCAATCCACTGATCCACCAATTCACTGATCTACCAATCCACTGATCCATTAATCCACTAATCCACCAATTCACTAATCCATCAATCCACAGATCTAGCAATTCACTGATCCACCAATCCACTGATCCACCAATCCACTGATCCACCAACTCACTGATCCACCAATCCACTGATCCACCAATCCACTGATCCACTAATCCACTGATCCACCAATCCACTGATCCACCAATCCACTAATCTATCAGTCCACTGATCCATCAATCCACTAATCTACCAATCCACTGATCCATTAATCCACTAATCCACCAATTCACTAATCCATCAATCCACAGATCTAGCAATTCACTGATCCACCAATCCACTAATCTATCAGTCCACTGATCCATCAATCCACTAATCTACCAATCCACTGATCTACTAATCCACTAATCCACCAATTCACTAATCCATCAATCCACTGATCTAGCAATCCACTGATCCACCAATCCACTAATCTATCAGTCCACTGATCCACCAATTCACTGATCCACCAATCCACTGATCCATCAATCCACTGAACCACCAATCCAGTAATCCCCCAATTCCCCAATCCACCAATCTACCAATCTACCAATCTACCAAGCTACCAATCTACCAATCTACCAAGCTATCGATCTACAAAGCCACCAATCTATCAATCTACGAACCTATCAATCTATCAATCTACTATCCCACCATTTAAAAACCTATCAAACTAATAACCTACTAATCCACCACACATTCTACCACCCTAAATATTATGTACACCACTGCACACGTCAATACAAAATCAACATAAAAATACATTTCGAAAAAGGCAGAATAACAAACATTCAAAGTTATCATAAACCACGCGCTCCAACATATTTCGATTAAAAATAGCAGTTTGATAAACGGAAAGTTGTTTTCCCAGTTCTGGCGCTCACAGCGTTATTTATTTACATCGTTCAATCGATGCGATAAGTTTTATCCATTCGAAGCTATGCAACTTCTGAGTATAGCAATTTTTCACCGACCACATAATTTGAAAGTTGCGTTAGGTATACACGTTACAGGGCGCAGCCCGTATATTGTATAATACATAAATAGTTGGCGAATCTTCGCGGTCTAGAAAGTTCGGTCGCAACACGTGTGTAGTATTGGGCGCGTCTGGAACCTTCCAAAGCGAGCTTTAGACGGTCCGGGAAATTTCTGGATTTCTCTACTGGAGAAACAATTAAGCTAGTTTGAAACGTGAACGAAATATATTATCGACACCTCAACGTTTTATTGTTGAGTACGTGGTTAGGTGTGTGAATAATTATGCATGATGCGTACTCTATGGAGGTACTGGAAAGAGCAATTCTAATGGCGTTACAGTTGTCAGTGATTATTGATGAGTCAAACTTTTGCACATGAGATAGAAAATTAACTGAGTTAGTTTTATATGTTCAATGTTTATTAATAATGTGAAGATTAATGAATTTTAACACTTCATACACTTCATCAGAATAACATACATGGTACATTGGGACGTTTACGTCAGTGAAACTGTTTCTTGTTCAGAAGATATTCATTATTTTTACTTGAAGAAAATTATTGATTTTGAAAGTTGCTTTAACATACCACTGGTGAGTTCAGTGAATTTAAAATTTGAATATGAACAAAAATTCACAAACTTGAAAAAATTGAAAAAATTTCTGTTTTCATAGGAAAATTGGAAACCTAACCTAAAACTTGACAGTCACAGTTTATCAGAATGAACCTGGTACATTGGAATGATTAAGACTACTATCACTAAAAGTCTTTTTATAAAGAAGCTACTTATTTGTACTGGAAGAAAATTATAAATAATCTTTGAAAATTGCTTTACTATATTTCAGTAGTATTTTACTAGTGAAAGATTTAAGTAAATTTGTACGTTCAGTATGTACAAAAATTCAAAAAACATGAAAAAATTGAAAAATGGCGATTTTTAATAGAAAAATTTAAGAACCTTTTTCCAAATTTGGAAATTTTGAAATGTAGAAATTTAGAAATGTAGAAATTTAGAAATTTAGAAATTTAGAAATTTAGAAATTTAGAAATTTAGAAATTTAGAAATTTAGAAATTTAGAAATTTAGAAATTCAGAAAATTAGCAATTTGGAAATTTAGAAATTTAGAAATTTAGAAATTTAGAAATTTAGAAATTTAGGAATTTAAAAATCTGATAATCTGATAATCTAAAAATCTAAAAATCTAAAAATCTAAAAATCTGAAAATCTGAAAATCTGAAAATCTAAATATCTGAAAATCTGAATATCTAAAAATCTGAAAATCTGAAAATCTGAAAATCTGGGAATTTGGAAATCTGCAAATTCGAGAAATTTGCAATAAAAAAATCTGGAAATATGACAATTAATAAAAGTTTTCAAATTAAAAATTTAATCTGATAATCTGAAAATTTTGAAATTAGAAAAATTACAGAAATCGAAAAAATGTGTAATTCAAAGAAATGAATGAAATTGAAAATTTTATTTACAGAATTATAAAATAATTCACAAACAACAACAAAAGCAATGTGTCATATTTAATCAAATTGATTTCATAAGAAATTTTCCGTGAACCTTACAAAATACGTAGCTTCAACGCTGTCACTTTTGCTTGAATCCAGAAAAGGCAAAGTTGCAAGAACTTTGAATAGTTTCTCGCGTCCTTTATCTACCGACTTGTTTCCATTTTCTCAGTTATAATTCCTTCGGGCGTTGCTTGCTGCATTATGCTAGCTGACTTTTCTCTCTTCTGGCACGTCATTTTCGTACCGGAGTATTTATTTCGCCTAATTACATTTCGTTCGTTCCAAATCCTTCATGACACCGTTATAAATTACAATTATACTAAAAACGTATAACGGATACACAGGATCTTTCATTTTAATGTATTCACTATTAATTCTAAAAATATTCGCTGTTTAAAATATATTTAATATTTCTTCTTTTTATAACTATTTATATTTGTAAAATATGTTCTGTTTTTTTTAGAACATATTTTACTTTTATGAAAATTAGAGAATATTTCATTTGTTGAGACATTTAAAATGAATTATTTAAAATGAAGTAGAAAACAATTTGTTATGAGAAATTTCAACAAAATTATTTTAATTTGAGTAATAATAGAGAGACTCAATTTTGTTTGAAATTATTATAAATCATTCTTGAGTAATTTTTTTTCGTTTAAAATAATAAATAATTTTATTGGATTTCCTGTTTTATGAGTTTACTTTTGTATTTCGTGGACAATATTTTTATATTATTATTGTGTAACAAATTATTTAAATAAAGGTTTATTGAGATATGAGCAAAATAAATAATTATAAAGAAATAGTTATTATGATTTATTGTAAGATATTAGTCAAATAGTTATTATAGTTTACTATTATCAATGCTACTTACTATTGTCAAACAATTACTAGTATTACTATTATCAATAAGTCAAACAATTATTACAATTTATTACAATCACTATATCAGTCAATCATCATAGTTTATTATAATCAATAGATTACTCAAATCAATAATCAATAGATATATAATCAATAGATTACTATAATCAACGTATCAGTCATTAATATTTATCAATATATTATAGTACAAATACACTTCATTATTAATAAAATAAAAAAGTTCAAACGTAAAAATTATTGAAATACATTCCTCAAACTGTCAAGCAATCAAAGTGCAATGTGAAGATCTATGAAACACGTCTATTGAAGAAATCGTAAAGCGTGCAATTCACCATTCATTGACTTGCACTACTGAATTCATAATAGATTTTATATCTGTCCCAGAATTGACCCATAAATAAGTCATTTCTCGTTCTCCTGTCTGATCAATGAAGTTGGACATCTCCTTGAATTATACTGCACTCAAAAATCGAAATCACATAGATCTATAAACATTCTTAACAAATTCTGACTGAATTAAATTGCAATTAATCTGTTTCATTAGATTACTGTCAAACAATTGAAATCCAAATTTTAAACAATTTTATTTCATTTTTATCTTTTGGATTTGAAAATTTGAGGATTTGAAAATTCGAAGGTTTCAAAATTTGAGGATTTGAAAATTTGAGGACTTGAAAATTTGAGGATTTCAAAATTTGGGGATTTGAGGATTTCAAAATTAGAGGGTTTGAGGATTTGAGGATTTCAAAATTAGAGGGTTTGAGGATTTGAGGATTTCAAAATTAGAGGGTTTGAGGATTTGAGGATTTCAAAATTAGAGGGTTTGAGGATTTGAGGATTTCAAAATTAGAGGGTTTGAGGATTTGAGGATTTCAAAATTAGAGGGTTTGAGGATTTGAGGATTTCAAAATTAGAGGGTTTGAGGATTTGAGGATTTCAAAATTAGAGGGTTTGAGGATTTGAGGATTTCAAAATTAGAGGGTTTGAGGATTTGAGGATTTCAAAATTAGAGGGTTTGAGGATTTGAGGATTTCAAAATTAGAGGGTTTGAGGATTTGAGGATTTCAAAATTAGAGGGTTTGAGGGTTTGAGGATTTGAAAATTAGAGGGTTTCAAAATTTGAGAATTTGAAGATTTGAGGATTTGAAAATTTGAGAATTTGAGGATTTCAAAATTTGAGGATTTCAAAATTTGGGGATTTGAGGATTTCAAAATTAGAAAATTTGAGAATTTGAGGATTTGAGGATTTGAGGATTTGAGGATTTGAGGATTTGAAAATTTGAGGATTTCAAAATTTGGGGATTTGAGGATTTCAAAATTAGAGGGTTTGAGGATTTGAGGATTTCAAAATTAGAGGGTTTGGGGATTTGTGGATTTCAAAATTAGAGGGTTTGAGGATTTGAGGATTTCAAAATTAGAGGGTTTCAAAATTTGAGAATTTGAAGATTTGAGGATTTGAAAATTTGAGAATTTGAGGATTTCAAAATTTGAGGATTTCAAAATTTGAGGACTTGAAAATTTGAGGATTTGAAAATTTGAGAATTTGAGGATTTGAGGATTTGAGGATTTGAGGATTTGAAAATTTGAGGATTTCAAAATTTGAAGATTTCAAAATTTGAGAATTTCAAAATTTGAGAATTTCAAAATTTGAGGATTTGAGGATTTGAGGATTTGAGGATTTCAAAATTAGAGGGTTTGAAAATTCGAATTATACTGCACTCCAAAATCGAAATCGCATAGATAAATATTCTTAACAAATTCTGACTGAATTAAATTGCAATTATTTCATTAGGTTACTGTCAAACAATTAGAGTCCAAATTTTAAACAATTTTCTTATTTGCCATTTTTCAATAATTTTATTATCCATAATATATATTAATTGCTATAAATTTACTCCATTCTTTTCAGGAATGGAGTACATAATATATCATCCTAGAATAGTGGTTTATGACACTACCCGCGTTCATTCTCCGGTTCAAAGTTCAAAACCCTGCATGTCTGGGACATAACATACTCTGGGTTGATGCATAAGTCCATTAGAATGATTTATTTTTTCTAATAAAATGTGTGAACTATCAATCAGCTAAATGTACATATGTATGTACATATTCACTCATATGTGAATTGTTACCTTCACCTACTCATTTCTTTTTATTATTACTAAAGTATTAAACAATTATACTCTTCAACTCTATATTTGTTTATACTCATACAAATTCATTTATTTATATTCATATTTATATTCATATAAATAAATATATTAATTAATTGTCTAATATTTGTTATATTCATCATTTTATATATTTTATTAAACTTATTGTTTTCTGAAGTTGCTTGAAACACATATGAAGCAACTTTATATGCATATGAATTTACATTTCATAGTTGGACTTATTCATCATTTACTCTAACGAAATAATGTGAATAAAAAATGTAGTCAATATGAATAAAATGAAAATTGGAAATAGAATAGAATGAAATAGAAATGAAAAAGGATAATCTTACCCCTTACATTTATTCATTTTTGTCCCTCAAATATTCTTGAAATCAACACAGAAAGAATTAACCTGTACATTAACCCCTTACCTTACAATTTTCTGAATTATTGCTACACTTACTACTGAACTGAATACTGAACTATTGCTGCACTCACAAATATTGCTACAACTGAAGAAACTGTAAATACAGCACACATTCAGCAATCCTTGGTAACGCAGATTACAATCAGAATTGCACCAAAAATTCAATTGCACTGAAAATACGAATCTAGTTTATCACATTCGTCCACAATGTGCGTCACGAGTGCGTCATTGCAGCACAAGGGTTTACTTCACGTATTTATCAGCAGCACTTTCAATTTCCAGGTAAACGCGCAATTCCCAGCGATTAGTTTAGTGTTAACTCTATCGAAACATCCAGTATCTCCTAAATCCCTCGGTGGATCGCATTTTCGTTGATCTTGAAGCTGCATCAACCGAAATTGTGGCCGTAAATTCCACGAACCGGTGAAACGCGTCGGTAATCGACAGTCCGAATCATTGAGTTCCACGCAGACAATTAGCGAGTTCACTGTGGCTACGGTTATACCCTACAGGGAGTTTCTATATTGAGTCGTAAAAGACCCGGACGTAAACTGAGATAATGGGCCGACTTGGTCCACTTAAGACTGGGGGAACTTAGGGCGCGCGTTCATGGACAAGTACCGCAGCGACTCGTAACACTTGCAGCCGAAGGGTTCAAGTATGCTCGAATTTATGTGTGTGCCATATTACAGACGACGTGTTACGACCCGAAAGACCGCAATACAAGACGACAAGTCCATAACCTGTACCCGAAGTTACTTGTTACGCTTTGAATTACGTATGACCGGTCGCTTGAGTATCGAATGCTAGCTCAACGTTATTAGCCTAATTTTATTCACTGTATAGCACGGTTAATTTCATTGGCTGTGACGATCGTTGGTCAAATTTATTTTCCCATAATCGATTCTAACATAACTCATTGTTAGCTCGTTGTTAACTTCTTGCTAACATAACGAAGATTTCAGTACGGATTTTTGGAGGGTAGAAATAAAAAGGTTATGTAACCTTGTCAACAAACAAGGACCTCCAAGGATTTTTATTTGGTTCACATTTTTATTCGACCTTTGTGTATGAGAAATAATTATAATTATGAGAAATAATTAATGTTAACTGCTTGCTAACATAATGATGATGTCAGTAGGGATTTTTGGAGGGTAGAAATAAAAAGGTTATGTAACCTTGTCAACAAACAAGGACCTCCAAGGATTTTTATTTGGGCCGCATTTTTATTTGATCTTTGTGTATGAGAAATATTTTTTGATTTGCTGTTAAATGGATTAGAACGACTTTTATATTGTTTTGTTGCTATTTGGGGCAAGATTTTTAGGTAGTGGACTTGGGAAGTACAAGATGTTTAAGTAATGGACTTATGAAGTACAAGATGTTCAGGTAGCGGATTTATAAAATCATAATTTGTATAACTTCAGTGTTTTAAAAATTTTAAATCTGACTGGTTTTTATACGATTAGTAACCCCGCTATAATGTGTTGTGAGGATGATAATAAATCTATGTATGTACATCGATATGTTGTATATGAATTAGGTAGTGATTATGTAGATTAATACGTTGGGCACCGCAGTGATAAGTAGTATACAGTGTATATGGTCAGACGTATAGCGTATATGGTCAGACATATAATACAGATTCATAACAAAAATACTTAAATATGCATTTAATCTTTTAATTTGATAGTGTATATCAAGAATAAGTGTTGTTAAAGAACTTTTGCTGTGAATAATTAATTTAAATTGAGTGTGTATCTAATTGTGAGTAGTTCACATATGACCATAATGATGTTCAATGTATTAAACTTTTAAAGATCATATTTTAATCTGATCATGTATATTATTATTTCAAAATTAAGACCCCTTAAAATTTCCTTTTGTTTTATTTCATTGTAAATAATTTAACTGAATTTGCAATGTAGGTCATCGATGACCAGAATGATAGTCAATATGTAAATGAGTGACATCTATTGAATATACATGTATGTAAATTTATGTCTGTATCTACTGTGGTTTGATGTGTTTTTGTATCTACTAGTTGTTTATGCAGCTGTAATAATACTGAAACAAATCTATTATCTTATTTTGCCTAATTAAGATACGTTTTTTTGGAATAATAACATTCATGATTTGGAAACTAGTCTACAAATCTTGAAATAAAAAACCTAGGGATTCAGAATTCTAAAAAAGCAGCAATATAACAATTTGGAAATTTAAGAATCTAAAAATCTAAAAACCTTGAAATTTAAAACATTTTATATCTAAAAATCTTGAAATTTAAAACTCTATCAATCCATCAATCCATTAATCCATCAATCCATCAATCCATCAATCCATTAATCCATTAATCCATCAATCCATCAATCCATCAATCCATCAATCCATCAATCCACCAATCTAGCAATCTACCAATCTAGCAATGCACCAATATAGCAATCCACCAATCTAGCTATCCACCAATCTAGCTATCCACCAATCTAGCAATCCATCAATCCACCAATCTATCAATCCATCTATCCACCAATCCATCAATCCATCAATCCATCAATCCATCAATCTAGCAATCCACCAATCTAGCAATCTACCAATCTAGCAATGCACCAATATAGCAATCCACCAATCTAGCTATCCACCAATCTAGCTATCCACCAATCTAGCAATCCATCAATCCACCAATCTATCAATCCACTAATCTATCTATCCACCAATCCATCAATCCATCAATCTATCAATCTATCAATCCGTCAATCCATCAATCTATCAATCCGTCAATCCATCAATCTAGCAATCCACCAATCCACCAATCTAGCAATCTACCAATCGGGCAATGCACCAATCTAGCAATCCACCAATCTATCAATCCGTCAATCTATCAATCTAAAAATCTGTAACTGATTCACTCAAACAGTGTATTCACCACCTCTATACCGTACCACTCAGTATAAAACTAAAAACAAGAACAATATTATGAATCATACAAAAGATCCACGTAGAACGTATCGCATAAAGAAAAGCATAGTCATTGTTCCGTTCCGTGCGGCCGAAAAATTCGCTATATCTTTTGTTCCTAAGTTAGGTTGTCTTGGAAGTTACTTGCCACAGTCGGGTCTGCCAAATCTAAAGTAGTTCGAAAACGCAAAGCGGCGCAAAACATATCCAAGCGATTCACTCCCGGTTGAAAGTTCGCGTCTACGTTAGGAAAAAGAACTACGAAATGCAGTTGGTTGCGGGAGCTTCCGATTCACGGCAGCACAGGAAGTCGACGTGCATTTCTTGCCCGCGAAACTTCTGCCCGCGAGATACTCGTTTGCGACGGATGCGAAACACCGCTACACCGAATGACAGCTTCTGTTGTGCTTTCTGCCTGTTAGTTTGCTGAATACGACGGATTCGGAAATACAACCGAACAAGTCATAAAAGGTCGGAGAACAACACTCACTTTTATGCTTGCTAACTTCTTTAACTTCACTTTGTAGCTTACTGCGATTACGGAGTGTTATGTAACGTTTGTTATATTTTAGAGTGGGGTTTATTGTGGAGTGATTTTTGGGTTGTGGTTTACAGGGTGGTGTTTTTGTAAGGGACAGATTTTATGATGGAGAGGATTTATACAGAGATCTATGAAATTTATGAGATTTGTGGGATTATTGATGTAATTGGGATTTTAGTCTGAGATGGCTTAGATCTTTCAGATTTATTGATATGTTATTGATAATTTATTGATGTTTGAGGATAGGGTGCTGAGTGAGATTTAGGAGCATGGAAATTTGGATGTTATAGAATATGAAAATTTGAAAGTTTGTTGAGAAAATTTGGGGATCTGATGATGTCAATATTTGTGGATTTGAAGATTTTAGAATTTGGGAATTTGAGAATTTGGGGATTTGAGAATTTGGGGATTTGAGAATTTGAGAATTTGAAGGTTTAAAGACTTCAGAATTTGGGGATTTGGAGATTTAATGATCTGAAGATTTGGAAATTTAAGAATTTGAAAATTTGAGGATTTGAAAATTTGAGGTTCTAATAATTTGAAGATTTGGACATTTTGAGAATTTAAAATTTGAAGCTTTGAAAATTTGAGAATTTCAAAATTTGAGGATTTGAAAATTTGAGAATTTCAAAATTTGTGGATTTCATAATTTGTGGATTTCATAATTTGAGAACTTGAAAATTTGAGGGTTTGAACATTTGAGGATTTGAAAATTTGTGGATTTGAGGATTTAATAATTTGATGATTTGGAAATTTTGAGGATTTGAAATTTGAAAGATTTGAAAATTTGAAAATTTGAAAATTTGAAAATTTGAAAATTTGAGAATTTCAAAATTTATTTGAAAATTTGTAGATTTGAAAATTTGAGGATTTGAAGCTTTATCTTGGGTATCTTGAAGGTTTGAAAATTTGAAGATTTGATATTTTCAAGGTTTGAAAATTTGTAACTCTATAAATTCAAAAACTTGAAAATTAGAAACCAAAGAAAAAAGAATTGAAAATGTATAAATTTCAGTAAAAATTTCCAACCCTCCAAACCCTTAAATTATAACAAATTTCTAACTATTCCAAAACTTGATAATTACATCTGAAAATTAAAAAATAAGGCAATTTAAAAAATGTAGAAATTTTCTCACAATTTCAAACCACAAAAATAAGTAAACTCAGATAAAATAATTATACAAAAATGTTACTTGCAAATACACAACCTTGCATTACATATTAACACATATTAATAAAATATTATAGGATTATATCGCAGATTAAGTGATAAGATCTTGAAAATTTGTATACCATTTAATCAACCGTAGTATCTTAAAATGTTTTCGTCAACCTTCTCTTTGTACCTTTTAAGTACCTGTACCGAAGGGCCTGAAGGACAAAGACAAACTTTAATTTGTCGTCTCGTTAAGCAAGTTATCAAGGAACACGGAGCTCCCACTATTTCACTCAACTTGATGAAATAATTGTTCCAGGTTAATGTCGAACGACCTTTCAGGCATCGTCGTTGTTTCCAGCAGATATACAGGGTGCTTCAAACTTGATGCTACTAAGACAATCTATATACAAAAATTAATCAAAAATGTACAATTAAATTTTTTCGTAATAAGCTTTATTTTCAAACAAAATTATTGTGAGCTAAATCATGTGCTCAAATAACGAAATAATATATAAGCAATGTTCAATAAAATTTTGAATAATCTTTTGTATTAATTGCTATATTAGTCTCATTAAGTAATGGATCTATTTATCAATACAATTAATATTTACTATTAGTCAGTCTTCATAACATTATTAATGTAAGCACTGATGTAATGCAATCAAAATTCAAAATCAATAACTTCATTCCCTAATTAATGTTTTCTAAATAAAATTTGTCTAAGTAAAATTTCTAAGTAAAATTTATCGACTTAATTTTTAATGTCAACTCTTTCAAAAATACTGGAACGTAAATTGAATTTGTGTCACACAAAAAAAAATGTCTTCACGTAGATTCAGTTCTATCTTCACCAAATCAGAAACGACCTGTACATCCCTCGACTACATTCGGTTATTTTCGCGGTGTCGTCTCTGTTTTGTCCGCAGGTCGAAACGGCAAATTATTCATCTGTTTCTCTTGACGATGGTAAAAAGAGAATAATCATAAATCGTTCTAAATACAAGGCGACACCGTTGCTCATTTTCAGCGAGGCAATTATTTCTCTCGTCGCGTTGCCCGGCAATTACTTTGCCCGATAATTTTTCAAAGGCGGACGTGGCGACATTTCAGGAGAACGATATTTAGAAGTGCATTGGCTACGAATTCAACGTGGCTTCCGTTATATGGATAATTAGCAAACTCAACGTACCGAAGCAGCCCCGCCATTGAAAATTCTGCTAACGTAATTATTCTGTTTAATGTTTAACGTACTTGCCAGAAGAAGCAGCGGCGTCGTCATTATTCCGGTATGCATCAAACCGAGAGACGGTAACTAGTTTTATTTATTAATCATTTTGTTATTATTCGCTTTGTTCTGCTGACGATGTATACTCAGTCACGCGATATCGCGTGATTCATTAACTCTTCATTGTCCGTTGTCATTGGTTATTGATATTCTTATTTAATTTAGATTGAAATTTGTGTTGGATTATGATATGCTGCATTGAGATACCATATTCTATTCAGTTGAATAGGAAGATACTATTGTTATACTATATGTGGAAGTAAATTACTATTTTACTATATTGGTGTAGCATTCTTCTACTATATTGCACTGGTGTTTTGATCATTCACTACTTTACTATTTTACTATTTTACGGTGCAATTATTCTGTATTATTATAATAGAGTATTGTGGTATAATACTACTGTTTCACTATTTTACAACTATACTACTAAACCACTATACCGCTAAAGCACTATACTACTATACTACTATACTACTACACTACTAAACCACTATACCGCTGAAGCACTATACTACTATACTACTATACTACTATACTACTACACTACTATACTACTATACTACTATACTACTATACTACTCACTACTATACTACTAATACTACTATACTACTATACTACTATACTACTATACTACTATACTACTATACTACTATACTACTATACTACTATACTACTATACTACTATACTACTATACTACTATACTACTATACTACTATACTACTATACTACTATACTACTATACTACTATACTACTATACTACTATACTACTATACTACCATACTACCACACTACCATACTGCCAGACTACTGTACTGCTATATTACTTTGCTACTATACAACTATACTACTACACTACTACGCTACTACACTACTACACTACTATGCTATTATACTGCTATATTACTACACTACTATACTATTATACTGCTATACTACTATACTACTATACTACTATACTACTATACTACTATACTACTATACTACTATACTACCATACTACCATACTACCATACTACCATACTACCATACTGCCAGACTACTGTACTGCTGTATTACTTTGCTACTATACAACTATACTACTACACTACTACGCTACTACACTACTACACTACTATGCTATTATACTGCTATATTACTACACTACTATACTATTATACTGCTATACTACTATACTACTATACTACTCTTCCACTATTTTAATAGTTTACAATATTCCTATTTTACTTATTTACTAATTTATTAGTTTTTCAGCTTACTATTTCACAAATTGATTATTTTACTACTTTACGACTGCACTACTTCACGGTTCAACTAAACTACTATACTACTATACAACTACTTTACTATTCTATTACTCTATTGCTTTATAATTTTTGTACTTTGTTAATTTATCAGTTTGCTAGTTTACTATTTGACAAGTTTATTATTCTATTATTTTACTATTGTACTATTTCACTATTCAACTAAACTGCCATACTACTATACAACTATTTCACTATTCGATTACTCCACTGCTTCATAATTTTTGTATCTTGCTAATTTACTAATGTATCAGTTTACTAATTTATCATTTCACAAATTGATTGTTTTACTATTTTATTACTGTACTACTTCACTATTCAATTAAACTGCTATACTACTATACAACTATTTCACTATTCAATTACTCTACTGCTTTACAATTTTGGTATTTTGTTAATTTACTAATTTATCAGTTTACTGGTTTACCATTTCACAAACTGATTATTTTACTATTTTACTACTATACTATTTCACTATACAACTAAACTGCCATAATACTATACAACTATTTTATTATTCTATTACTCGACTGCTTTGAAATTTTTGCATCTTGCTAATTTACTAATTTATCAGTTTACTAGTTTATTATTTCACAAATTGATTATTTTACTATTTTACTACTATACTACTTCACTATTCAACTAAACTTCCATACCACTATACAACTATTTCACTATTCTATTATTCCACTGCTTTACAATTATTGTGTTTTGCTAATTTACTAATTTATCAGTTTGTTAGATTACTATTTCACAAATTTATTATTTTACTACTTCACTATTCGACTAAACTACTATGCTACTGTTTTTACTACACTACTATAACTACTATACTACTACTATAAAGTTATTTATTCTTTAGCTACATATTACACTATTCTACAATTTAAATAACGAACAGTATATAATTTTCTTGTTGAAAGAAAAATTCAAAGAAAATTCAAGAACATATAAATTTGACAACTTACAAATTTGGAAATATAGATTTAAAAACTTGACTGTCTAAAACACTATAAAACGCGACAATATTGAAAATAAATGATTTCAAGAATTTAAAAATTTTAAAGCTTGAGATCCAAAAATAAAGAAAATTTTGAAGACCTAAAATTTAAAATTACTTGAAAATAAAATTTGAGAATTCGAAAATGTTCCTCATATATCAAACACACGTACGTAATAAGAATTCGTAGTAAAAGTTTCTGCAACGAGTACAATCTTTTCAACAGTATTATGAAAGCTGCATCAAGTCCAGCCAATAACGTGGCTCTGATGTTCCAACTACCATGAAAGGGTACCATTCGGTGAAACATGGACATTTTACTTTTTACCATATGCATATGAACTAGCATGTCAAACAGAGCAAACGTGGATCTAGAAAAACTGACGAGGACGACTCAGCGTTCCAGCATCATTATTTCCGAAATTAAAACCGGATATATTCAACGCAGGTAAACGAATTCGTGAAGTAATTTGAGTTCCCAGTGAATGCAAGGACATAAATTTTATTCGTAATGCCAGAACACAATTTCATTAAGAGCAACGGAAAGAACAAATTTCAAGCAAATATTTGTTAATTAGTCATACGTAATGTGCAGTGATTTTTTATTCAGAATCTAGGTTAAACGACATGTTTTACCTGTGTATTGATCTTTCGGAGTACGGGCAATACGGTTTTTAAAACATTTAGCTACATATTTTTCACTACCCTTTGCTCGACCGATTCGAAAAGTTTCATTTTTTAGCTTGGAAACGCAACAGAGCACGCGTTTCCTCTTTATTCAGAATGCACTTCCGGATACTCGTATGCTGTCAATTGTTTGTGTTTGAAAATATTTCAAACATTTTGCATATTTTTGCTGAAGCTTACAATGCCTACATAAAAAGATTTTTACTAATTTAAATTTTATTCGTAGAATCCTCCAAATATTTTAATGATATATTATATTTTATAGTGTGCAGGTTGTTTCATTCTTATGGTGCTGAATATTAGGAATACATTGTGTAAATGCAATATAAATTGTGTTCGTAGAATCCTGAAAATATTTTCATCACCAAATTTTATTATATTTTATAATATACAGGGCTTTTTAAAACTTGATATGTGGAACTTGATATGCGAAACCTAATATTCAAGAGTTAATATGTAGAATTTGATACGTGGAACGTCACATGTGGAACTTGATATGCGAAATCTAATATTCAAGAGTTAATATGTGGAATTTGATACGTGGAACGTCACATGTGGAACTTGATATGTAAAACTTAATATGTCAAACTTGATAGGTGACACTTGATATGTAAGACTTGATATGTGGAACTGGATATATAAAACTTTATATGTGGAACTGGATATATAACACTTGATATGTGAAACTATATATGTAAATCCTGATATGTGAAACCTGATATGTGAAACTTCATATGTGAAACTTGATATATAAAACTTGATATGTGAAACCTGACATGTGAAACTTGATATATGACACTTGATATGTAAAATTAATATGTCAAACTTGATTCGTGACACTTGATATGTAAAACTTGATACGTGGAACTGGATATATAAAACTTGATATGTGGAACTGGATATATGACACTTGATATGTGAAACTAGATATGTAAATCCTGATATGTAAATCCTGATATGTGAAACCTGATATGTGAAACCTGATATGTGAAACCTGATATGTGAAACTGCATATGTGAAAACTGATATATGAAACTTGATACGTGAAACTTCATATTTGAAACTTGATATATAAAACTTGATATGTGAAGCCTGATATGTAAAACTTGATATGCATAATTTGATATGCAAAACTTGATATGTGAAACCTGATATGTCAAACCTGACGTGTGAAATTTAATACGTGAAATGAAATACTTTATTCTGAAGATCAAGTGACGATCTAGGGATTTTCTAGTAATTTTCCGCTTTGCAAAGTGTTATTATATTTTATAATGTACAGGGTGTTTCATTTTTATTCCGCCGAATATTAGGAATACATTTGTAAATGCAATCTACACATAATATTAAAATTTTATTATTACAATGTCAATCCAGCTATCGAAATTATTTTATTTGTAGAACACATTTGAGCTAGTCTAACTCAAGTCTATGACATTTTTTAAAAAATGTCGACAAACAATTATACAACTCAAAAATCGATTGTACAAAAAAATGGCAAAAATTGAATTTTAAGAATGTATGTATCAAAGAAGACCAGACTTATAAAGTAATTTTTTAACCGTAGACTATATCAAAGTTCAGCCCGGACTATAGCAATTCCGCCGTTGATATTTTTATAAAATAAAAACAGTTCTCACATATAAATCGATTGTACAAAGAGAAATGATAAAAGTGAGCTCAGGTTAGTCCGACTCTCGGTTACAGAAATAAAGGAGCGGATCAAAAAGGAGCCGGAAGACAGGTTAACAATTGAAAGGAACGGTCTATTGTGTTGTTGAAAGGGTGGAAAATGTTGTTGGACGATAGCAGCGAAATAGGACACCCTGTATACTATGATGCACCATCGACTTGAACGAGGACACGCGCTGCGACAGAAGTTCCCTGTCTCTTTCCCCTGAACCGAGGCCGAGGTCGAGACTGTGTCCGCTGAAATTTCTGTGTTACGCGAGCGACGTCCATTAATGAAAATCGATTACCCATCAGAGCCGCTGCTTACACCGATGCGCGTCAAAAGCTCATGCACATATGTATATCTGTAGCCCTCATCAGACGATGCTACCACGTTCACGACGACTATACCTGTCCCAGCTTATGTACGCTAATTCCCGGGATTCCATGAGTCGCATTAGCTTAACGAAAACTGCCTGCAAGTCGAGCAGACCGACGTTTTTCACTCGTTTAATCCTTTGCTGTTCTACGGGAAGCGAATACGTCGAAGAACCAGAAATGCGAAACATTTTTCAACAATTGAGTGTGTTAGTGAATTTGTTTTTATTGGGGGTTTTTAGGTGGATATTAATCTGAAGGCGTTTTGTTGAAGATTTTGTTAGGAAGAACTCGAGGGATGGATTATATTTTTAGAAAAAATTGGTCTTTCAACTTAATTGCGATTTCTGACGATAAGGTTTTGTCAGCATTTTTGAGTTTTTAAATTTTTTGGTTGTCAAGTCTTTTAATTTTTTATTTTTTTCTTAGTTTATTGGTGAGCTTACAGTTTTCAGGTCTTCAAATTTGGAAGCTCTCAAATATTCTAGTTTTATAATTTTATATGCAGTTTTTTGGTTTTCTAAAATATTCAAATTTTCAAATTTTTCAATTTTCAGTTTTCGATTAATTTGCCCCAACAAAATTTTAGATTTTAATTATTGTAGCTAATGATATTTTTAGATTAATAATATGTGGACACCGTTCCCATACTAATTATTAGTTTCAAGCAGCTTTACTGGTAAACACTACGAGTTTGCCGAATCGATTTTAATTTTAGTGCTCTTTAACATTTCGGAGAAGCAGTTGAAAGAGAAACTTGATAATCCTTCTGCGGTATTAGTTTGAAGTTTAAATCCGAATCATTAAGTATCCGACTTTCATGTTAACTTGCTAGCAGAAATATCAAAACATTTCATATATAGTTGCGTGTGTAATTGATTTTTTTCTTTAACAATTTATGTTAAATTATTTGAGAATTATTTTGTTTATGTTTAATAAAATATATACAGAGAGATTCGTATGTGAAATGATATATGAAACTTGATATGTGAAACTTGATATGTAAAACTTAATATGTCAAACTTGATACGTGAAACCTGACATGTGAAATCTGGCATGTGAAATCTGATATGTGAAACTTGATATGTGAAACTTAATATGTGAAACTCATACGTGAAACCTGATATGTGAAACTTGATATGTAAAACTTAATATGTCAAACTTGATATATGAAACCTGATATGTGAAACCTGATATGTGGAATTTGATATGTGAAACCTGATATGTGGAATTTGATATGTGAAACTTAATATGTGAAACTTGATCTGTGAAACCTGATACGTGAAACTTAATGTGTGAAACTTAATATGTGAAACTTGATATGTGAAACTTGATACATAAAACCTGATATATAAAACACGATATGTGAAATGTGATATTCAAAACTTGATATATGAAATGAAATACTTTATTCTGAAGATCAAGTGACGATCTAGGAATTTCATAGTAATTTATCGCTTTGAAAACTTATAAGTCCAGTAACCCAAAGATTTCAAAATTTATAAACTCAAAAAAGATTTGTAAATTTAGAAACGCAATGATTTGAAAACTTGAAAAAAAAAACTAAAAAGAATTCCAAAACAAAGCTAAAAAGCCCAACATTCATAACCAAAAAAAAAAACATTTATTTCTGCTCTAAAATAAATTTACATACAAGAAAAAAATGCACGTTAGAAATGTCCCAAAAACTGTCGAAATTTGCCATTTCAATAGCAGTGATTCAAGATAGGTATCTTTCTATCTGAACGGACATCCACAGTCACCCAGACACTCGCTAGCTGTTTTGTTTTCGGGACTGCGTTTCCGGTGGCAGCAAGTATTGGTTCGTGTTGACCGGGCGCGTCATTTCGACTCGCAACTTTTAGTCACTCTGTTTCATTGTTCTCGAAAGCTTTTTTTTTCATTTTTAAACGTGGTGAATCGTCGCTGTATCATTCGTACGTAACGACCAGTCAAAGAGCACTACGGTATATGTATACCTACAAACATTCGCAACCAATTTGTTTGATTCGCGTTTGTTCGTTTCTGAACTCTCGTACTGCTGTCGAAAAATAATGTCAAAAACATATTCAGATTCGTAACAGTATTGTTCTTTTATAATAAAAACGTATGTGTCAAAATTGTGATACTTAAGGACACTTGTACTTTCAAATGTTTAGTTGTAAATATTATTATTTTTATTGTTTTTGTTACTTTTTTTGTTAATGAGTTTTATTGGTATTTTAATAAATATTGTATAGGATTGTTTAGGGAATTATATGATGTATAATAAGTATACAATTTACAGATTTATATATTTTTATGTTCTACTTTTGTATACAAATTCCTGAATATATAGATCTTTACTTATTATTAATTATTATTATCTAAATATGTAAATTTCCTAACCTCAAATTTCCGCTTGTACTAATTATCAAGGGTCAAATTTCCTAACCTCAAATTTTCAAATATACTGAATGTCAAGGACCAAATTTCCTGACCTCAAATTTTCAAATATACTAATTCCCATGTGTCCAAAATTCCTAAACTCAAATTTCTAAATTTTCCAAATGTCAAGGGTCAAATTTCCAAATATACTAATTCCCAAGGGTCCAAAATTTCCTAAACTCAAATTTCTAAATTTTCTAAATGTCAAGGGTCAAATTTCCAAATATACTAATTCCCAAGTGTCCAAAATTCCTAAACTCAAATTTCTAAATTTTCCAAATATCAAGGGTCAAATTTCCAAATATACTAATTCCCAAGGGTCCAAAATTTCCTAAACTCAAATTTCTAAATTTTCTAAATGTCAAGGGTCAAATTTCCAAATATACTAATTCCCAAGTGTCCAAACTTCCAAAATTCAAATTTCTAAATATATTAAATGTCAAGGGTCAAATTTCCTAACCTCGAATTTCCAAATATACTAATCCCCAAGTGTCCAAATTTCCCAACCTGAAATTTCCAAATATACTAATTCCCAAGTGTCCAAATTTCCTAACCTCAAATTTCCAAATATACTAATCTCCAAGTGTCCAAATTTCCTAACCTCAAATTTCTACATATACAAATTTCTAAACATTCTAAATTTCCTACTTCAAAATATCTAAATACCCAAAGTCCCAAATTAAAAAGCTAAAATCCATGTCCCTGTCTTTGTCCTGACCAAGACAACACAAGAATAGAATATGTCCGCCAGAACTCGCAAAAATCCCAAGTTTGTCAGCAGACTTCGAAGAAATGAATCGAAATGTTTGAAGTAATGATTCGTTACTGTAATTTGTCGATATTTTATCGGGAACAAGTGTCTGCAGACGGTCGGTTGAATTTCTTTGGCAACGAGGAAGCTGGTTCAAGAAGATAACAGAGCACTTCTGGAAGGCGTGCCGACTGAAAAACTTCACGCCAGGCTATAAAATTCTGAATGGCGCGAGAGTCGAGGACAGAAAAATCAATTAGACTGCCTCCGACAGCCACGTCGCCATGATTCAGGAAACCGATAAATCTGAGCTCACCGACATCAGCACCTCGGCTGAAATCTTGAGTATCTAGCATCGCTTGTACGGCCTCGTTCTCTTCTTCGACCTTTTCGCTTCTAGTTCCTTTTTTGCCTCGCAGGGTAAATGGCGTGATGAACGCCTAACCACGATGGGATCGCGATTTTATTGAGGAATCAGTGTCTCCGATGTGAATATCGATGTAATTTCAAGTGAAATTTGTTTTGTGTTCTGGGGTGTTTTGGATGTTTTGTGTGGGATTCATTATTTATTCTGATTATTGATGGTTTTTGTGTTTTGATGAATATTCTTATTTCTATAATTTAGTTAAAATTAGAGTGGGTATGAGTGGGTTATAAGAGTGGGTCTGTTCAATAGAGTGTTTTTGTTTCGAACTGAAGCTATTAAAATTTTTGCAATATGTGGAAAATGGTGGTACATTTTGCAGTTTGTAGATTTGTAAATGAGTCTGTGTAACTTTGGACTTTTGGGACTTTAAACTTTTATAATCAATCAGTTTTTATATTTTTTAATTTCTATATTATGGAATTACCTAATTACCAAGTTACAAAATTTTTAAATTCAAAAGTTTGAAATATTCTACTTGTTCATTTTAAGAAAAAAGATTTTTATATTTTCTAAATGTCTAAAAGGTAGAATTCAATGTTCATGAATTTCCAAATTTTAAAATTAATGCATGAAAAAATTAAATTAAGTTCATGAATTTTTGTTTACGACTTGGTCGATTTTCTAAGAATTTTCAATTTTCTCATTTTTCTCTTATTTTTCATCCTTCTCAATTTTCTTCTATTTTTCATCTTTCTCAATTTTCTTGATTTTCTCAATTTTCTTGATTTTCTCAATTTTCTTATTTTTCTTCATTTTCTCAATTTTCCTATTTTTCTTATATTTCTCAATTTTCTTAATTTTCTTAATATTCTCAATTTTATTATTTTACTTAATTTTCTCATTTTCTTAAATTTCCTAATTTTCTCAATTTTCTTAATTTACTTAATAGATACTGTTCAAAATAACATTATTAAAGAGTAACAAGTATTACAACATAAACTAGCTAACTAGAAATACCAACAATAAAATAATGACCTAACCTAACCAACCTATATAATAACTAAAATCAGCCATATTACTTGAACCAGATACAGCAAAAAAATTTGCTGGAATCGCAAAAATTTTTATCCAGACTTCAATTTATTACATAGCTGAATAAACATAAAATCGGATATTAAAATGTAGCGAAGCCTGGAATATAAAAAAACGGACCGAAAGGTTTTACTCTAAAAAAGTACGTTGACTTCGTTATTCGACACATATATCGTGAGTGTAGTTATATGTTCTCGTTGTTATTACATTTTTTTTAACGAGAAAAATATTTACACTGTAAAAAGTTGTAAACAGTACAATATCGTATCATGAAACGAAATAACACGTCACAGGCTTCGGAAAATATTCCGCCATCGTTGTTTGAAACACCACTTTATTCAATTTTGATCGCATATTAAGTTAACGGCGGATGGGTTTGGTAGAAGTTAAAAATGAATCGAGGCCTTTGAAAGTGGAATCAAAGCAATTCGAAGCTTTACGAATTTACGTCTCAATGCGTTTCGTTTCACTTTGTCCGGATATTATCGGAAAGGAAATGTTCGTTTAAAATGTACTTCACACTTTTAATAGAAGTTCATTGTTGCGGAAGTATACTTTCAAATGAAATATGCTACGATCCAGATTATTTGAATACCAACTTACGCCATTATTTAACCATTCCGGCAAAATAAAACGTAAACTCTCATTATATAAACATCAAAACTCTTATATGAATAACATACACCAATACTGATCAAGAATTACATATGTAATACATATCATTTATTACATATATAAACATAATTTTGTATTGACAAAAATAATTCTGAAATCATGTATCATATAATGATTTTGAAGACAGTGGAAATTAGATGTGCAGCTTCATATGTGAACATATTGACATATGTGAAATAACATATATCATATGGCACATTATATAATATTATATTGTCATTACACTACATACTATGTCATACTATATACTAATATACTATAGTATATTATATTATGACATTGTGCACATATGTCATATGTGATACATACATACATATGTGTAGTATACAACATAACAGTAGTATATCATATATGACTGTAACAGTACATCATATTATACTATTGCTATACTATATACGACCTTATACTAACATATTGCTGAATGATATTATACATATGTGTCATACACAACATATGCATATAATGTAACATATGTCACATACTACATTATACTATGATATTATCTACACACAGTCATATTGTATAATCATACATAAATATACATATGCATGTATTGACATGTATGTATATCACAGTATACGCCATGTATGTATATTATAATATATGACATATATGTATATTTCAGTAGAACGTCATATGTGACATATAAACCATATAACATATTCAGCAGTAAGCCAAGTATCACGTATGCTCCTCGCTTTGGACTGAATCGTATACGCATAAATGTGCGATAGTAAACGGCTATAGCATAGCAGGTGGTCACAGCATCTTCGAAGGGTGAGAGATCACTGTTCAGTCTCGCAGCGGAGCATTGTAAGGGCAACGAACCGGCCAACCGAGGGCAAAGACGCCAGGCGCCTACTTGCTGCCACGATCTCACCAATCATTTGCGCATTCAAGCAGCTTCACGGGGATCCACTGATTCTCCGGCCTTTCGCATGGTCGACCTAATTCACCCGCTGCTGGATCCGGCGATATTATTATTTCGGGGCCGTCACCGGAACATCGGATCGACGCTTCGAGAAATCCATTCATACCGCTGGTTTCCTTTCGCCCTGCAACGTTACCTCTGCTGAATGCGAATGTTACAAATTTATGCTCTTGTGTGCAGTTTGTAATGTGTAATTGATTAATAATATTAAGTATATGCTTCATGACTGAAATATGTGGTGCATAGTTTATGGAGTGTGTAGAATTATTTGGAGACTATGTTTTGGTGCAAGGGTGCATTTGTTTAGATAGGGTATATGTGACAATTGGAACATCTTTAAGTTTTCGAGTAGACGAGTTTTTAATTCTTGAAGTTTTTGAGTTTTCAAATTTTTGTTTTTAGTTGCTCAGTTGTCAAATTGTCAAGTTACCAACATTTCCAATTCCCAAGTTTTTAAGCTCTCATATATTGAATCTGTTAAAAAATGTGTATTGTAATATGAGAACACGTGAAATGTAAATTTGATATGTAACATTTAATATATTATATGAAACTTAATATGTGAAATTTGATATTCGAATGTTGACATATGGAATTTGATATGTGAAACTTGATATGTGGAATTTAATATGTGAAACCTGATATGTAAAACTTGATATGTGAAACTTGGTAATCGAAACTTGATATGTGGAATTTAATATGTGAAACCTGATATGTAAAACTTGATATGTGAAACTTAATATAATACAATTTTACAATACAATTAAATACAAATTAACAAATTATCAAATAATAAAAAAATAAACAAAGTATATCAAAATTATGACCAAGGTACCTAAATAATTGCACCATAGTGTCGCTAACTTCATTATTAAAAAATGATTAAACATTGCACTTCCATTTGCAGTAACCGTACCCTCAATCAAGTAGACAATGTCATATTTATCTTGGTCAATAAAAGCTCTAATTTTGCAATGATATCTAATTTTGTTCAAAAGTAGTTTAATTAACGTCACACGATTTCATCAACCGTAACTATAAAATTACGAGAGAATTATGCGACTCCATCTATCCACATTTAGGTGGCTCCCTCTGCATCATGCAGCGAGGCGTACAGCGTGCGATGACGCGTGTATGACGGTTCGCAAACAAATAACCTGACGCACGCCACTTCGGGAGAAAAATACAATTTTTTCTACATTGTAAATAATTCCTATATTGCAAACAACACGTACGAGGTACAAAGCAAATTTGCATTTGTACAAAACAGGTTACAGCTCGCGAAAAAGCGCCAAAACAAGTTTTGAACGAGTACGATAATATTTCTGCAGCTTTTTGTTACCACTTTTGTCTGATACTTATATTCCTATTTTGTTTTACTCCTCGTAGTGTGATTATTAGTATGTATTTTCATGATTTTCTGAATATCAATGATATCAGAAAATACTTGTGCTGCGTCTACTTTTTCCATCGAGGTTGTACGAAACTAATTAACTCAGATCTGTATCTTTTAATGAACTGGACTCGGTTCAAAGGTAAATAGCAAGTGTTTTCAATCGTACAAATGAATCGAAGTTCCGCGAAAGTGGGCTGTTGATATTTTTCTGTCGTTAAGTACGCTCGTTTATCTTTGTCCTACTGGCAAAATAGGGGTAACATTTGTCATTTTCCGATATTTTCAATCATTTCCACCAAGAGAAAAATGAAAATAAAATAGTTGCAACAGCTAAGTGTGAGGTTAAATAATATGAAGACTTAACATAACCTTTATTTGACCTTGTGTATCAAGAGCAGAGATAAGTAAGTAAATAAACGCAAATAAATGTTTATAAATGTAAACAAACACAAATGTGAAGAAATGTATGATAAATGAAATGTCGACAACAGATTATTTAGATCATAATTTACAGTTCATATTAAACAAATGATGAAAATGGAGACCATAAATTTCACTGTACCTTTTGTAGGCTTCGATCGAATGGTTCTCTGGTCCTCCTCACAGAAATGTATGATTATTTGAATTTTGAATGATATTACTATGGGATCAGAACCTTCAGATCCAATAAAAGGAATCGTGGGATATATATGGATATCAGAGGGCTATGATGGCACAGTGGGCAGCAAAGCTGGCTACTATAGTACTCAAAAAAAACCTAGTTCTCAAATTTACATTTTACGTACACATATTACAATATACATTTTTTAACAGACTCAATATATGAAAGTTTAAAAAAAGCTTAATAACAAGTTTCAAATGTCAAGTTTCACGTATCAAGTTTCACATATCAAGTTTCAGGTATCAAGTTTCACGTATCAAGTTTCATATATCAGTTTTCACATATGAAGTTTCACATATGAAGTTTCACATATCAGGTTTCACATATCAGGTTTCACATATCAGGTTTTACATATCAAGTTTTACATATCAAGTTGCACATATCAAGTTTCACATATCAAGTTTCACATATGAGGTTTCACATATCATTTCACAAAGAGTCTCATTGTATATATCAGGTTTCACATATCAAATTCCACATATCAAGTTTCCTATATCAAGTTCTTTTTCCTTAACTTAACTTTTTCTATCAATTTAGAAACGTGTCTGAGTTCGAAATAAAAAATTGACGCAGACAAAAAGATAAAGCAAAATTTCCATAAATCACAAGTTTCTTCCCTAACCTCTTTTCCACTAGGAAAATATTTTTCCACCATATCCTTAACAATATTCTCAAAATATAAATAACAGGGACGTAAATTAAATCACTAAGACTACAACCCTTTATATGAAAAGTTACAGTTTTGTCCTAAATTTAGAAGCAGTAATTCCCTAGTCGGAAGTTCAGAGTGTGCGTAACTTTTCAGCATCGATCAGCTGTTTAAACAATGCAGCAACAATCAACACGATGATGCAATATATTAGTCCATAAAGTCGCAGTCACGGAGCGAGAGTCAACGACTCGTATTGATTAATGTTCCGCATCATTGATTACGATCGGTTACGCGTACCACGAGGATTTCTAATATTTACTTTCCAGCGTGTTCCCGCGTCAATATCCATACTACCGGTTGACCTATCGTTATTTCAAAAGAGCGACACCGCCGTCGAGGCAAGCCACGGTATTATCCCTGTTCAGACGTGTGTACATGCATGTAACGAACACTATATCGCGGCGGAACAATGTTTTTGCCGGTAGTCATAAATTGAGTACTAATTGACACATGCGATCGGGTTTGTTGTATTTCATCCGTTCAACTTTCGCGACCACTGTGTTTAAACGGCGACACATATGTACCGAAGATATAAATTTGCGGATAAATACGTACGACAGCCGGTTAATGCAAGCCGAGTCCCCACCCTAATCCGCTTCTACACCCAGCTCCACCTTTACCATCAGAATCAATATCTACTTGTTTACTGGACCGTTGCCAGCGGGATTTCATCGAACCGGCGATCATCCCATCCTAATTAATTCCATCTTTTGTTATGGCTGTTTCGAAACTGCGGCGGTTACTCGCGATACAGGACCTGTAGGTCACCGTGCTCGACTTTTCCTCTGGCACAGACATCGACTAATTATCAGAGTCCCGCTATCCTCCTCGGATATCGCCGGCCACACGTGCACCCGTCCTCTTCCTGCAATCGTTCCACCGTTTGTTACACTTTAACCGAAGTGGAGGGAAACGATAATCGAGAAGAATTTGCGAGGATCTGTTGGCAAGTGGCTACGGTGAGCTTGTACAGTCGCGGGCAAATCTGACTTTTCTCGAGGAAACGTGTGAGAGATACAGTAGTGCATTTTTGGGGATTTCAAAATTACACAACATACCAATTTTTAAATATTAAAATTTTAGAAATTAGGAATTTGTAAGTATAGGAATTTGAGGAGAAATTTTGGGATACAGAAATTGAGTTAAGGGTTCACAAGTTTGGGGACATTCAGGTTTGTGGACTTTGAGGTATGGGAGTTTAGGGACTTGGTGTTTTAGGAATTTTGGGATATAGGAAGTTGGAGACCTAGGAATTTGGGAATTTATGAAGTTTTGGACGGTGGGAATTTCAGGATCTAGGGATTTAGCGATATAGGTATTTGGTGACCTAGGGATTTGAGAGTTTAGAAATTTGGGAATATTGGAATTTGTGGAGAATTGAGATGTGGAGATTTGGGGGTTCTGGAAACTTTGGGACATAGGAACTTGAAGACTTAGGAATTTATGAATTTTTGGAGGGTGGGAATTTTAGGATCTAGGGATTTAGTGATATAGGTATTTAGAGATCTAGGGATTTGAGAGTTTGGGAATTTGGAAATATTGGAATTTGTGAAGGTTCTAGGAATTTTGGGATATAGGAACTTTGAAACCTAGAAATTTGGGAATTTATGAATTTTGGAGCTAAGGAATTTTAAAATCTAGGGATTTATTAATGCAGGAATTTGAAGATCTCACGATTTAGGGTTTTAGAAACTTGGTACTATTAGAATTTGAGAATATTAAGTTATGGAAATCTCCAAGATTTAACAATCTAGGAATTTTGAAATCTAGGGATTTCTAGCTCTGGAATTTGGGGACTTACAGTTCTAAGAGTTTAGAAATTACACCTAGATATTCAAGAACTTGAAATTTACTAAAATTAGAATTTGGATTTAGAATTAACATTTTGACAATATAACTTGTGGATCTAGGAATACATGACTCTAGAACTCTGTGGATCTAGGGATTTGTAAACATGCAAATTTGGAATATTTCAGAACCTTGATATTTAAGAACCTAAAAATTTTGTGATCTCAAAATGTGAAAATTTAGAAGCTTGAAAATTTCCAAGTTAGTCAAATCCAAATTATCAACTACACATACATAAGTATGTATAAGTATGTATGCATATGTTTTCATCGAGTACATTTAAATGTTAATGGATAATTCACGTACATCGAATTTGTCGTAATGTATCCGCAATGCATTAACTCTAATAAGCCAGTGCCTTGTGAATGCAAAATATTTAATAATGTACAGGAGAGTCTATCAGCGAGAGTTATTCAATGGACCAGTTTTCACCCGAGCGCGATTCAAAATTTTAATTGAATACTAAATTAATGAGATTCCGCCCGTTTGTTCCATTCAATTAATTCGCAAAAATTGCCTTTCAGAGGTGCAGTAATTAAATATTATAATATGACTACTCGTTTCGTTGCTAAATCGTTTTGTTATAAACCTTTAGAAATTTATCGTTTTTTTTTTTTGTGAATACGATACAGAAAATATTGTCGGAATTACTGGAGTATTTCTGAAAGGACCATTAAGTTTCATAATTAATTTAATGCGATAAGCAAATGAATTCAAGATTTAATTTCGTCGATTGCTGAGAACATTTTGCAGTAATTATACGTTCATTTAATCTACTTTCATTTAGAGTTTAATGTACTTTCTTTTATATTTTTTGAAATAAACAAAGATGGGAGATACAAAACTGTGTTGCAAAAATTATAGTATTTAGAAATTTGAGGATTTTGGAGATTTGGAAATTTATGGACACGTGGACATTTTATAGTCTTAGGGATTTTGGGAATATTAAAAATTTGATATGAAAATTTGAGAATTAAAAAATTTGCAAATTCACTATTTGAAAGTTTGAAGATTTAGAACTAAAAAATTTGGATGTTTAGAACTTGAAAATTTGTACAATAAATGTAGAAGCTTGATAATCTCAAAATTTGGGGATTTGAAAGTGTCAAGAGTGTGAATTTCTAAAATTTTTGAAACTTGCGATTTTGAAAATTAATTTCGTTAATTTTTATACTTGAGAACTTATCAAGTATTAATTTCAGCCATTAAATAACATCAAACGTCCCCAAATCGCCAACCGTTCAATCTCCCACTAACCTAGCGGTTATTTATCAAACGGCTATACGTCTTTCATCGAAAGTGAAAGCTCGAAGTGGATCGATTAGTCCCCGAGCTCTGAGAAAACGGCGCTTTATTTTTCACGATGTCGTACGGTACTTTTGTTCGTTCACTTCCAAAGACGCGTTTTTGTTCGTGACACGTGTCATTTCGTTCGAACGTGATAAACGACGGAAACGTGGCGCTGGTCGGAAACGAGGAAGCCGTTTCAGCCTCCGCTTGATGATTTTCAGGACGACACGCGGACAGCGGCTTGCAATTTCAGCGACGGGAACAACAACCGAAAAAAAAAAAAAAATGGAAGGAAAAAATGAAAACGATTTAATTAACCGACGCGGTAAACGTGCGATCGCATGCGAAAGATAGATAAAGTTGTATATAAAATGGAAAAAAGCGCGTGCGATCCCACGACGCGGAAGAGACATGACAAACTCGTTAGTGGTAGGTACACTCGTCATGCCGCTTTTGCGGTTCGATTATCCTCTCGCTGGTTAACGAAAAGTGATACGTGCCAACGATTGCTGAATCCTATAATCCCGCTGAATTTCAAACGGCCCACAACTATCGTGATTTATTTCATAGCCACGCTTCCCGCCGCTCGATTCGTTTGAAGTTTCTTTCAATGGGCCGAGTATTACGGACAGATACACAAACGTAACGGCGGATTCCGGCCGAAACCGAATGATTGGAAATCGATAACTTAGAATGCTAAATGATAAACTGCATTTACGTGATTGACGGCTGCTGCGCCCCACCATGAATCACAATATCGGGGCTAGAACTTAATGATGTGGAATTTCAACGTTTCTGACTTACCTTTTCTTCTATAATCTACCATGTTATAAGGATACGCGTTTGGATAAAAATTGACGGGTGTTTTAATTTTTATTACAGTGGAGCTTCGTGGGATAGGAAAGCTATATTCTCAGGTCTTCAAGTATTTTTCCAAGATACAAAGACATGTAAATTTTAAAAAATGTTCAATTACATCCCAGTCTCCTTTATACTTATATGAACTATTTTTTAATTTTATCTAAAACCACCCTTGAATTTTTGCAGAATACAGAAAACATATTCTAATACTACATCATGGCCAACTATGTCCCACCTCATCTACATGTGCGCAAACAATTTTTTTATTACAACTGTGTTCGCCCTTGAAGTTTTCAAAAATACAAAAAGACATCCTCATTTTAAAAAACTGTCTAATTATGTCCCATCCTGCGCTACGTAAATATACTTTAAAATAAATTATTTCTTAATTTAGGTAGTATGTTCAGTGTCTCTATATTTTGACTGTCGATATAATTCAATAGTAAAATCGCAGAGTTGCAGAAGTGAGCACCGTAAACTGGCAAACAGTTACATCTGGCTTTCCCTCTTGCCGGAGAATTACATTTGGTACGCGGTATCGCAACTGGCGAAAGAACAACGAAGTTGCGGGCAGCGAGGAAGAAAGGGCGCGCGAGGGAAGAAGACAAATGATAATAAAAGGATGGAAACGGAACAGAGGGGTAAACGAAAAGAAGTCGTGAGAGCACGGAAGACTGGATGGGAAAATAGTAGTCCGTAATTTTCGAAGACGGAAGAGCGCTCAAAGGGTTCTCTAGCCTGTGTTCTTCCGCAGATACGAAAAGCTCGGTGATAGGGTCGTGAATCGAGCGAGTCGGACTTGATGACACACGATTCGCTACGACAGCCTCCCCTATCCCTCTGCGAGCTGAATCGAGAGCAGAATTCAAAGATCGTCTGGCTTTTGTCTCTTTTCGTCTGCTGGCTTCCTTTTGCTGGTTCCGTTCGCTGTCCTTCTTGCTATATTTTTGTTTCTAATAATGACACTACGATGGCTGCTTTTCGACTTGCGAAAATGTCAGGATATGCTCGATATGGTGAAAAAGATATGATGAAATATATTGTTTGATGTTTTAGATTTTGTATATTGTGTGATGGTGGACATTTAAATATAAAATTTCCAATTTTCTTGCTTTTTTGGAATTTTCCAGTTTTCAAATTTTCGAAAATTTTGCTGTTAAATTTTAAGAGCTGTTTTGGAATTTTTGGATATTCAAGTTTTCGAGTTTGTGGATATTTAAATTTTTTTATCCCTAGATACCCATACGCCTAGATACTAATATCCCTAGATTCCTATACTCGATGACACTTATTTCCCTTGATACCAGTGTCTCTAGATATCAATAAGATTGTAAAGCAATATCTCTAGATTCCCATGCCCGAAGACACCTACTCCCTAGATAGTAATACCAGGGATATTGGTAACAATATCCCTAGATATCCTTATGATTGGAATTTAATATCCCTAGGTATCCATATGACTGGAACTCAATATCCCTAGATATCCATATTCGGTATTTTCCATATGCTTAGATATTATATCCCTAGATTCCCACATCTGAAGATACCTATTTCCCTAGATAATAATACACCTTGATACTAATATCCCTAGATATCCATATGATTGGAATTCAATATCTCTAGATATCCATATGACTGGAACTCAATATCCCTAGATATCCATATTCGGTATATTCCATATACTTAGATATTATATCCCTATATTCACACATCTGAAGATACCTATTTCCCTAGATAATAACACACCTTGATACTAATATCCCTAGATATCCATATGATTGGAATTCAATATACTTAGATATCCATATAATGGGAACTCAATATCCCTAGATATCCATATTCGGTATTTTCCATATACTTAGATACTATATCCCTAGATAATAATATCCCTAGATTCCCACATCTGAAGATACCTATTTCCCTAGATATCCATAGGATTAAAACTTAATATTCTCTAGATATCCATATTCGCTATATTCCACATTCTTAGATATTACATCCCTAGATACTAATATCTCTAGATTCCTACATCCAAAAGCACCTTTTTCCCTAGATGCTCATACACCTTGAATATCCCTAGATTCCACATCCTAAATTCCGCAAGAATATCCCCAAATTCCAAGATCCCAAATTTCTAAATAATAAAATCCCTAAATTCCTACATCAGTAAATCCCCAAATTCTTGCATTCCAAAATTATTAACCCATCTTGAAATTTATATATCTCCTAAATCCCCAAACAGTACGTGAAAGTTTCCTCTTAATTTTGTCGCATTTCCCTAGAGAAATACCGTTAGCTGTGTAGGTAACATTGTATTGTTTACGTATCAATAAATATTGCAAGCAATATAGCAATGTGTTAATATGACGGACAGTTGCGAAGGCGTATGTTCGAACGGCATCACGAACACCTGAAATATTTACCTTCAATTAATACGTATCGTACATTATCAACGGCTAAAACGAATTAACGCGCAGCTGAATTTTTCTACTTCGCCATAAAGTATTTAATTACACCCGAACGATACTGTTTGCACGAACGATAATTGGATAATCGATTCCCGTTTAAACGATAATGGGATAATGAAATGTTTAACGAAACGGAGCTTGAAAAATTGCCGATTCCTCCAATCATATTTTCGCGTCTCCTATTAACGTCATCGAAAATTTCAATTAACTCGACAAAATGCCACGCACCGAGACCAATACACTAATTATTTCCTGTACAGTATTCGGAGTTTATAGAAAATACACCCGCGTTAAACGAGAACCGCGTTATTACCGAACGTCCTCTTTGTCCCTTTGAAATTCGAGGCCTTTTTTCCCGAGATTGAAACATAATTTAATTGAATTTTTTTCCATTTCAGATCCTCTGTCGCGTACGTAAAACAACAGCTATCGATATTACTGTTTCCTGTACCGCGGACAGACCGTTTCACGGTTCGTAATTCCTGTGGTTCTTTTCAGTCGGCTTTGTGCACTTGGACTTTTGCGTTACACCGTATTGTCAATTAACTTTTGTTAGCAATTGTTCCGGACAGAAGGACAGGACCAGGTCCGAACACAAAGCCAATGTCATCGCGGAAAACGGAATACGCAAAGCCAGCGCCGCCAATATTCCCCTTTGATGTTTTGGAAGAAGCAGCCACGTCTGCGGACATCTCGAGACAAGAATTTATTACCTGGAATCCTGTTGTCGTGCACCGATTCAAAGTTCGCCGGACCAATTGATTAATTTAATTGCTTCGAAGTGGTCACTTGTAACGGTTCAATCGAACGGATATTATCGATATTTAAATCAGACCCCAGGCTCCATCTGCACGGACTTTATTGTTAATACGTATCGATCGATACACTTATAATTCAAGAACGCGCCACTCCAGTGTACGCTACCAACTTTGAATCTACCTTGTAAATTACTTTTTGATCGCATGATTGCCTCGTTTACATTCTTGTGGATTCAGGTATCGCAAACTGATCAATTTTACGTTGATCAGGACTTTTCTTTAAATACGGAATTAATGAAGGGAGGTATAACAAATGGGCGAAAATTTTTGTATTTGCAAGCTTTTTATATTTTTTAAGTTTGATGAGGTTTCAAGTTCTTGTATTATAAAAATCTTAATTTTCTCACTTTTCAAATTTTTATCTATAGTATACTTTGTTAATTTTATCAGATTTTAAAGAGCAGGTTAAATAAATTATAACAATAGTAGTTAGATGGTTATTATCGAAGTATATGTTAAAAGTTAAACATTATACATCATGGTTTCTTGAGGTAGTTTCAGTTGGACGACTACAAGAAAAAGTTCATATTACATGCGGTACTTCCGTTCCGGTTTCTCGGAAAGAACAAAAAGTTGCAAGTTTTTACTGCATATTCATAATATACGTACACGAAGGTACTGTCATTATATTCTCAAAAATTTTATCCCCTGTAAAACGAAAGTTTGAATTATTTAAAGGGAAATTCGTGATGCTTTAAAGTTTGCATGGACTTTATGCTCAAAGAGACTTCTTATATTCGATGCTTCGAACGATCAATATTCTTCCAATCATTTTTAGTTGTAAATGTTTATGTGAGAAGGTGTCAATTTTTAAGTTGTTAATATTCTCTTAATTTTGTAAAAATTTTAATTTTAAGTTTGTTAAAAATTTAGTTGGAGAAAAATTTTAGAATTGGCAATGTGTAGTCATATTGTTAAACAATTATCAAAGTTATATAATAATTGAAATAATTGTTAAATGACTATGAAAATGATGTGACTATTATATAATTAAATTAATGTAATTAATAAATTATTTTTATATTAATGTAATTTTGAAATTATTATTACATTAATGTATTTAACAAACTATTATTACACTAATTTAATTATGAAATTATTTTTACTTTAACTTAATTATGAAATTATTATTACATTAATGTAATTATGAAATTATTTTTACATTAACTTAATTATGAAATTATTATTACATTAACTTAATTATGAAATTATTATTACATTAATGTAATTATGAAATTATTATTACATTAATGTAATTATGAAATTATTTTTACATTAACTTAATTATGAAACTATTACTACATTAACTTGATTATGAAATTATTTTTACATTAATGTAACTATGAAACTATTATTACATAATAACAATCAAAATAATGTAATAACACAAATATCAAAACAACGTGATCATCAAATAATTAGAATAACATAATTATCCACCAATCATCAAATAATCTATCATCACACCTGGCCGAGCCATTAATCTAACCTAATCTGACCCAGTCCTTATCAGTACATTGAATTCGCGATCGAATATACGCTATCGTAGATTCATGTGCTGAAAACGTTCAAATATCGTCTAAATGTGAAACAATTAAATGAACTCGAATGAATACACAAATTTTCCTCAATCGAAGAAGTGGAGATTCAGATAATTACTTTTCGTGATTAATGAACACTGCAATCAACTGTTTCATTTCTCTAATTGCTTCTTGGAGTATCTGAATCATATAATTTCTGTACATTTGATATACTAATCTACCTGGAAAACCTGTATAGATCTGCGAAAACTTCAAAGTCCAAACTTGTATAGATCTGCAAAAACTTCAGTTTAAAATTACATTCACTTAATTAAAATTAATTGAAATTAAAAAAACTGAAAAACAAATAAAATTGTCATACTTAAAATAGCAACAAAATAATTGTAGATTCATGTGCAAACCTACCATGGACCAAGTACAATATACCTAACTGAAATTGTATTTACAAAACTGAAGGCAAATAAAATTGTCATACTTAAAATTACAACAAAATGATTGTGGACTCATGTGCAAACCTATCATGCACCAAGTACAATATACCTAACTGAAATTGTATTTAAGAAACTGAAGGCAAATAAAATTGTCATACTAATTATAACAAAATGATTCTAGGCTCATGTGCCAACTTCTCATGAACTAAGTACCTCCTACCATGCACCAAGTACAATATACCTAACTGAAATTGTATTTAAGAAACTGAAGGCAAATAAAATTGTCATACTAATTATAACAAAATGATTCTAGGCTCATGTGCCACCTACCATGGACCAAGTACAATATACCAAACTGAAATTGTATTTAAGAAACTGAAGACAAATAAAATTGTCATACTTAAAATTACAATAAAATGATTGCAGACTCACGTATAAACCTACCATGGACCAAAAACAATATACCAAACTGAAATTGTATTTAAGAAACTGAAGGCAAATAAAATTGTCATACTAATTATAACAAAATGATTCTAGGCTCATGTGCCAACTTCTCATGAACTAAGTACCACATATGTAACATAAAAGCCAGCATCGAATGCGACCTCCGGTTTCCAACAAGTCAAAGCGCAGCGACAACTTCACGAAACCAAAGAACCACCGCGGAAGGCACAATACAAAATGGAGAGAAGAGCATCAGTGACGTTCGACTCGAAAGCACATCGATAATTCCGCATCCGCATCAATCGCATGCACGATGATTTAGGCATTATCCTCGAACCGGAAGTAGACATATTGGTATCGAAGAGATCCCGTAAATCAGCGGAACTTCAGCAATGAAAGGTGTACATTTCTGAGCAAACGGTTCAACAAGTAGTTCGAACGACTCTATAACGGACTCTATGCCTCTATTTATCGAGGACCATAGTTCTAATCATCGCGAGAGGATTTCACCAACGAGAGAATCGACCCTAGTCGATCGAGCATATTTTCGTCTGAGTTCTCTCGGTTTCCCTCTTTTGCTCGTTCCTTTCAGCGTGCTGCGCTCGAACCGTCTCGATTCCCCGGTTTTCCAGCTGCAGCTATTAAACATCCCTGTTCATGAAACCGTAGCCAATTCTGGGATCGGGATGAATTCGGAACGTGCGAAATCGCCGGCTAATAGTTTAATGCTTTCTTGATTTCTCTTCCGGTCGCCATTTGCTCGAAAGATACCTAGAGTTCTGCGCAGGTAAATGTAATGGAAAACGTTTTCGTTGCAATCGACCGACCAATGTCATAATTCTGGAACGGTCCAGCGAACTGACTTACTAGTTTGAAACCAGTTTGCTAGAAGAATGACCAGTAATAACCCTATGAGCACTTCGATGGAAGTTACGTTTTCTAGTGTGCTAATATTCGACTTACAATTTTTGTGTTTTGCTGGGAAAATGGAGGAGTAAACGTAAGAAATTAAGGATAGTTTGTGATAGAGGTTATGTCACAATAGATATCACATGTGATGGATGTAGGTCGACACTGGAAAATATTCATACTTTTTAGGTTATGTCAGTGATGTAGTAAACTGGTACAAATACCTAAATTGTAATAAAGCTCTAGTTAATACAATATTATTCTAGTTCTAGTTCTAACCCTAATTAGTACAAGAGTTTTCTATTTAAAGTGTTTTGACAGACCTATAATTCAGAGACCATAGTCTCTAATGACGCCATTTTCATTTTGCTACCATTGCATGTCATGTCGCCCAAAGTCGCCATGTTGCCATCACATAACCTAATCTATAATAAGTTTACAATCTCATATGGTTACAAATCTGATTCTAAATTCGCTAAATTATTGATTACCTACTTTCTGACTCGAAAACATATAATAAGCGTTAACATAACCTAATTTAACCCAATAACAGTAACATAACCTAATTTAACCTAACTTAAACTAGCTTTTAACAACATAGAATGATAAATACAGAAAAATGTCCCTTGCAGAGCATGTTAATGATGTTTAACTATTATTACTTATCTATAATATTAATTTTAACATAAATATTAGTCAAAAGAAAGAATTTCAAAAGGTTATTCACCCGTTATAATTTCAAGAGTATTCAGATTCCCCAAACAAAGTATTAAGGATTTTCTTTTTCTCAAGAGACCACGAAACATTTACCAAACACAAATTTGGTTAAAATTAACACTTGTTAAACTAACTTCAATTATATCACGCCGAGTATCACGCAACTCTCGTTAACAATTTTCCGTACTCGCCCAACACCGTACGAATAATTTACATTTAAACCACGGGGTGAACTTTAACCCAAGTCTAAGCCAAGTTTAACAAAGAGCAAACCTGCCTGCTTTTGACCAGGTCAGCTTTCTGTTAGTATTCCCGTTCAAGAGGGAACACTTCAAAAGTTATGACGTCTACCGTGATTAAATACAAACTGGCCCTGCATACAGGTCCTATCACAATATGTGGACACAACTTTACCGAAGTTATATTAGTTAATTAAGGTTTACGTTAATTAGTTCGATGGAAAACGGGTAATTGAATTCGGCAATTGGGAATCTGTTGTAAATACACAAAATTATATATTCGGAAATTATATTAGTAAACATAAATTTATGGCAAACGACCAATGAAATCATTTAATACTTTTATTATTGCTAATTGTGTTTCTAAATAGCTTGATTAAAATTCATGGATAATTACGTTAATTAATTTGATGTTGAGCAATTAACCTTTCAATCATTTGTTATGTTTCAAATATGCCATGCAAAATAATTTTGATATTATTTCTGCTAAATTGTACAGAAAATTGCATAATCAGCAAACATTTATATTTCCAAATTTCAATTTATTATCACACTTTCTCTTTACAATTTTGTGATCACATAATTTGTCACTAAACAAACTTCCTCTGTAGGAAATATTTATTTATTATTATTTTTGCATCAGTACTCATGAGAGTTCAATAGCAAATTTTTTTTCAAAATTATTGAATTACTAAATTTACTTTTTTCATCAATTATTTCTACAGATCTTATTAGAACTAAATAGATCACTCTTAAGGAAACAGTAAATAATTAAAACAATGCATTGTTCTGATATTATTCCACATGTTCTACAGTGCATCCTATATTTTCAACTAACCATTTACCATTAAATTACACTCGAGCAGAATCTGTCAACAGCGAAATCGTCGTCGCTGGGGTATGTAATGGCTGGTACATCGTTCTCAAGTGTTTTGGTCGCGAAAGGCAGCCTTCCTCGGATCGTTGCAAGGAGATTGATAGTTCGAGGGAGACAGAGATGCGACGGAATCGTGAAAGACGATCGTCGAAACGAAGAAACGAGACAGAAAGTGAGGGTTTCGAAGGGGATGAGAAACGAAGCTCGATCGCGTCGCCGATGAAGCGGCGAACTGACGTCGCGTTGTTCCCATTGATCAAATCTACGCGACCGTGGCACACACCATTTCATTTTTCTCTTTTGCTTCTGTACCCCAGGCTATTTGGCACTTTGACGATTTGGCATTGAACGTAACGATCGCTTTTTTCTTGCTACGTCGACGTATAGCTAGTTACTATGTATTTCTTAAAAGGTGCATTTAACACCAGAGAAAATTTTTGTATTTTGGTGTCAAATTTTTAATAAAAATTGCATACTGCAAGATTTCGTGAGATATCAGTTTTTTAGGTTACTGGGTTTTTGCCTTTTTGAGGTTATGCTTTATTGTCTGTTTGTAGACTTTATTACATTTTTGAGGTGAGGTTAAGTACTGTATCTTCATCATATTGAGGTTAGGTTAAGTACAATATTTTCATTAACAGTTTGAGGTTAGGTTAAGTACTGTATCTTCATTATTTTGAGGTTAGGTTAAGTACAATATTTGTATTGACACTTTGAGGTTAGGTTAAGTACCTGTATCTTCATAATTTTGAGATTGGGTTAAGTACAATATTTTTATTGACACTTTGAGGTTAGGTTAAGCACTGTATCTTCATTATTTTGAGGTTAGGTTAAGCACAATATTTTCATTAACAGTTTGAGGTTAGGTTAAGTACCATATCTGGATTACCTTGAGCTTAAGTTAAGTACAATATTAGCATTAACACTTTGAAGTTAGGTTAAGTACTATATCTTCATTATCTTGATCTTAAGTTAAGTACAATATTTTCATTAACACTTTGAGGTTATGTTAAATACTTTCACTATTTCTTTACACAAAAATATTCAGACATATTTTCACATACCAACCATGAAACTGTAACAATGTGAAAATTATACACCACCTAAATAAAAGACATATCGTTCAAAAGACGATGATTCGTCAATAATTTTAATAAAATCTAAAAAGACACACTTCCCAATAATTCTATAAATGCTGTTAATCCATTAATTATTCAAATTTTCTTAAACATTCAAGAAAGAACTTTTGAGGTTATAACACCTTTATTGTCTGTTTGAGGTTATGTTAGTTATACATATCTTTACTTGCACAAGAATGTACGTGTTCACATTTTGCTATAAAACTACCTGTTTTAACACACCGCAGTACACCATTTATTAAAAACATTTGCCCAATAATTTCAGCAAAATCCTGCAAACACCGTTAATCAACGATTAAAGTACCACCTTATACAAGCACATACAGCAATAAAATTATGTAAACACGAAAATTGAACGATTCGCAACGATTTAATCGCGTAATAACAGTTCGCTGCGCACCATTTTGTCGGCCATCTTTGCGTCTCCATACGGTCGTCAGTTTGTTCCTTTTTTCGCGTGTCCGAGCTTCCGAATGAATTCAGAACGACCGAATTCCTGGAGCAACGAGGTGAGGCCGGCTTGTAACACCGGGGATGGAAATCGTTTCGCATTGTCTGCAAGTTGGTTCCCTTCTATCGTTATCCGCCCGTGGCACCGAAAACGTTACTGCCCTCTAACCTCGAAAAGACCGAACGACCCCGTTTTCCATCGGTGGCAACCGACGCTCTAATTGCAACGATCCTCTCGGCGGGCAGACAGACCACCGAGGAAAATCTACCCGTGCCCGGGCAAACGGTGAACCTCGATCCAACCCCCAATGCCGCAGAACTAATTTCGTATTGTGGACGAGGAAATTTGTTTTGGCCCGTTTTAACTTCTTTCGCTGGACCCTAGCTGGATTACAAACACCTTTTTTCCTGGTTATTTCGCTCCTGCTTTCCTCTGCTGATTCTTGGAGAGCAGGTTGTGATTACGCGGTGAAATTGCCCGGTGAAGGAAGCACACTTTTGCTCATCTGTGACTGCTCCTGGAGAGTGAGATAAATATTTATGATCCGTTGATGGGACATCTTTTTTCCTTGTTTATGTCAAGCTTTGTGGGAATTTCTTCAGAAGAGGGAGACACTGTTCAAGCTGCATTATCATTTCACAAAAATAGTTTGAAGACCAAGAAAATATGAGACTCCCACCTTTTATGATCCAGGTTCAATTATCACTATTTTACACTTTCAGATATAAACTATATAAAATTCTAACATAAACAAAACATTCTCCAATGCAAAAATTCAGTGGCTCCTTCAATTAATAAATAAACCCTATCAAATAGTTATTTACGACTGAAAAGTTAATCACGGAAAAACAGCATCAATGTGAAATGGTCCTCCGTTCACATATGAGCACGTGAACACATATGTCAATATTTTTGTCCACAGGCAAATATTATGAAACATATCTTATGCAGATCACTATGCCAGCCGTTTTCAAACAAAAGTTGGCAGACAGTTTACGTAAAAGATCTTCGAAGTGACTTGAACAAGTAAAGTAAATGGCGAGAATAAGACAGCCTACTTTTAGACAACTTCTCTACTGACAGTCTACATCGAACTACAATATCGTGTAAAACGTTTTCGTCAAGAAACCGATGGGAAATAGCCTTTTGGGACACCTGGTAGCCGTACAAAAGGGGCTTCACAATTTCTCTTCCTCCGTAGGGACCTTTTTCTAAATTGTCACACTCTGACTGACGCGCTCATCCTTCTTCCTTTTTGTTCTTCCCTTTTTTTACTCATACATGTACATGTTCTCTGTTTTGGTATTTTATACTCGTTTCTGGGGAAACTGCGTTTTGTACATCTTAATTGCTGCAAGTGTTCTTCAAAGTTTAACTGTTTCTTTGTACTGGTATTTTAGAAGTGTGAGGGTCATAGTTTTGGAATTTGATGGTTTATTACTTGGTTTTGGATGATTTATTTTAAGTTATTTTCGTGTTAATAGTAATATTCTTAAAATTCAAAAATTTCCAAATTCTAAATTTCCCAAATTCCAAAATGTTCAAATTCCAAAATTTCCAAGTACCAAAATTTCCAAATTTCGAAATTCCCGAATTCCAAAATTCCCGAATCCCAAAATTCCCGAATTCCAAAATTATCGAATTCCAAAATTCCCGAATTCCAAAATTCCCGAATCCCAAAATTCCCGAATCCCAAAATTCCCGAATCCCAAAATTCCCGAATCCCAAAATTCCCGAATCCCAAAATTCCCGAATCCCAAAATTTCCGAATTCCAAAATTTCCGAATTCCAAAATTCCCGAATTCCAAAATTTAAAAATTCCAAAATTCCCGAATTCCCAAATTCCCGAATTATCAATTTCCCGAATCCCAAAATTCCCGAATTCCAAAATTTCCGAATCCCAAAATTCCCGAATTCCAAAATTTCCGAATTCCAAAATTCCCGAATCCCAAAATTCCCGAATTCCAAAATTTCCGAATTCCAAAATTCCCGAATTCCAAAATTTCCAAATTCCGAAATTCCTAAATTCCAAAATTTCATAAATTTTCACACCTCAAAACATACTTCCAAAAATAATTTTTCTGATCCCTCCCTTCAATATCTTCGCTCCCCCAATTTTCACAGTTCTCCAAAACTGTCTCAGAATCAGAATTCTTTTCCAACTACAGAAAACTGAGTAATCACTACATTACATACGACTTCCAAAGAAATATCAATTCCAAAGTATTCAGCTTACACACCTAAATTTCACATCACACCGGCAGCAGAGTATTTCATAAAAGTAGGAACTGCTTGCAGAATTCAGGTGAACTGTAGTATTAAAAAAACTCAACCAAGCGTTCGGTACTTTTCAATATCTGTTGACCCAGTAACAAAACTTTCCCCGGTGCTAAAGATAAAACCCTCGTTTGCACTAAAAGTACCAGTGCTTAAAGCACGCACTACAATCAGTTGTAACTATGCATATCTTTCCATCACAGTTATATTTCCATTCTTGTTCCACGGAACAACGTAGCAGAACTGCAACGTCAAGACCAACATTTCGTTCTTGATTTTATGCAACTTTGTAGTAAGTAGAATTTATTCGCGTGCATAATTTCTGTAATTGCCGAGTATTATCGTGTACATCCGCAAGCTCAAAAGTGCAGTGCACTCTGAAAACTGTGCTATAATTAGTCTAAAATGTGCAATGAAATTTTTTTATTCGAAGCAAAGTTTTCTGGAGAACGAATTTTGAGTATTCGTTGACACGTGCACAGCCACGGGCTTTGTAGTTTATCCGATTTAGCGTGTAACTATCTGCACGCAATATGGGACCGTTAATCTCGCGATGGCTAGCATGGGTCATTTCTACTAAAGAATTAGCAGCATTGAAGCTGTTAAAGTGTCAAGACAGCAATCGTGAATGCACCGATACGGTTCGTGCACTAGAAGCTTGCGAGGGTAATGCTTTCGCAGCGGGATATTACAAACAACGGTACCCTGGTCGCCATCTTGACGGACGAGTAACGCAAAGAACAGAACAGACGCTATCGAGTGTGGAGCTTTCGTATCTCGTCATAATAATCGTGGGTCGATATCGTTATAACGGAGTCGAAGAAAAATTCTTCGTTCAAACTTGCTGCATTCGATCATACTAAACTAGTGCTTAACTCGAGTGAAGCAGCGGATAATCGAGTGTAGTGCTTAACAGATATTCAAACATTTTTTGGAAAATATGGGACACAGAATTTGTTGTACATTTTAGACTTGTTTTATGTAGAATCGCCCTTGTAGATTTATGGAACACCCTGTATAAATTGTCCAAGTTCCTCCGGTTGTTCCGAAAGTTTATTCAGTCAATGCAACGAAGCAAAACGCATGTTCGATATACACGCTGGTTCAACGCTTCTTATAATTTTTGTCACGAAACCGAGCCGCGAAACTAGGTCGGCGCACGGATCATTGAAAAAATTGGGAAGGACGTTGATGTCGCGTCAGAAAGGCTGGAAATTCTCGTTTATATGAAAACTGATTCGCAGCTGTAGAGGTGAGTCAACATCAGACTGTATGGAAAGCAGCGACCCGAAATATTCTGCAACTATCGAACGGTTTACGTAATTTCATGAACAGCTCCTGTTCAAATTTTCATTTTGCCCGCGCTCACGGGGAAGAACAGGGTGAAAATACTTTAAAACCCGCCGAACGGTATCGCGCAAAATTTATGAGAAATTTAGCACAAAAGGTTACCGCGGAAAATCGTCTGGTAAAGAGAGGAAACACGTTTCAAGACCGGATTGTTTGCATCAATTATTTACGTTAACGGTAATACTTGAAATTTCATGGGTAGCTTTTTAAATATAGTATAAGGAGAACATGGCAAGTGAATTCGATGAATTTTGTAGAGTTTGTTCCGTAGAGATGCGGTGAAAATTAGATATTTAATGGGGAATAGTGGTGAATCAGTAATTCTTACAAAATTGGTATTTTGAAGCTTGCAAATTGTCAGACTTGTAAATTACCAAGTTACATTGTTAATGAGTTAATAAGTTCTCAAGGTACCAAGTTACTAGGTTATGACGTTATCAAGTTACCAAGGTATCAAATCACCGAGGTATCAAGTTACTAAAGGTGTCAAGTTACCGAGGTATCAAGTTACCAAATTATCAAGTTACTAATGGTGTCAAATTACCAAATTATCCTGTTATTAAGCTATCAAGTTACGAAGGTATCAAATTACCAAGTTAGCAAGCTAGTAATTTCTCAAGTTATCGAGGTATCAAATTACCAAGTTATCAAGCTACTAAGATATCAAGTTACCATAATATCCAGTTACTAAGCTATCAAGTTACGAAATTATCAAATTACCAAGTTATCAAGCTACTAAGATATCAAGTTACTAATGGTGTCAAGTTACCAAAATTTCCAGTTACTAAGCTATCAAGTTACGAAATTATCAAATTACCAAGTTATCAAGCTACTAAGATATCAAGTTACTGATGGTGTCAAGTTACCAAAATATCGAATTACCAGGTTATCAAGCTACTAAGTTATCAAGCTACTAATTTCAGTGCACAATACACTACATACACACCCTTACAATATATCATACATGCAGTATAATATACCCTACAAAACTGATCATAACAACAGGCCAACACTTGTATAACTATGGCCATCCCTCAAACACAGAAAAAGTTTAATTCGTCGCGATAAAATATTATCGTAATTAGCGTTCGATTACGTCTCCGTGTTAAAGGTCCGTCTGCGTGTTAGCTCAGAAAATGGGGGCAAGACGATCGCGGGATCAGCGAATTCGAGGAGAAACGAGAAGAACGGATTGATAAGCTTCTACATTAATACGACTCCCCTTTTCGAAATATCCCGCGAGACAGTCTATGGACTCGCCATATTTAACCTGGTCTTATCGTGTCGCAAAGTGAAACTGACTACACCGACGAGATATCGTCTCGTTGCTCGAGATTATACGGATAATTGGGGTCTCCATCGTGCCATTCTTTTTTGGGGTTCTACCCCTTCGTAACTGTGGACCTTTCCCTTTGCGGTGAACTCGATAGAGTGCCGGCGAACTCGATAGAGCGCCGGCGAACTCGTCGCGGTTCCTTTGAGCCGCGGTTACTTGGAAAGGTAATTCATCTGTCTCTCTGTGCACCTAACGTGGAAATACTCCGGGTATAAAAAGGAACGATCAAGTGACGTCAGCTTTTCAGCGAAAGGTCGAGTGCCTTGAAAGTTTTTGGAAGAAAAGATATCAAGTGACCTCCGGGCTTTACTTAAATTAGTAATACTTATATATTTGACGATAATCGATCTGTCTGAGTCCTGAAATATTTAATGGATGAATTTTCTTTCACCGTGTCAATTAATTCACTTTTATATTGCAACTATTTCCGAATGTCGTTCGATTCCAAAGTGGAATACATCATGCTATTATACCGTCATATATCTTTGTGTTCAAACTTAAATCCCCTACTTTTCCAAAATAACAGATTATATACGTGTAATTCATTTCATAAATGACCCAGCTAACTGGCCATTACGATACAATAGGCCTCCATGAAACGCATAATATTACAATATTCGTTCATCGAGGTGAATAAATCTCTCCATCATGACAACCTTTTGACCTTCGCAAGACAATGAGAGTACATTTCTCGATCTTACCAGAGACAATCGAGGCTGTCGCGTGAAGACAATACTTGTTCAATCCCTTGAGTAATAACTACGTCCGAAGTTCATCATATTCAAAGGCAGTCAGACTCCCGTGACTACTGTAACAGCAAGACTTCTTTCCCTATTGATTCGTCAAGGATTAAGGAAAGTTGATTGTGCCAAGCAGAGGGAGAATCCTCGCAGTGTCTCGAGCAGGGGAGCGAAAGAGTCGGAAGTGAATTCGTCGATGGATGGCTTCGAAATGGTTATGTAGCTAATAACAGTGGAAGCAGTCTTTGCGAGAACGGAAGTCGAGGAGACTGCTTCGAAAATGACTGGTCGATGAAGTACATTCGGGTGCAATGTAGGCTTCTTTCGGGTAAAGGTGTGTGTGTATAGAAATTGTCAGATTTCTGGTCTTTTTATGCTTCATGTGTTTGGAAATATCGAGATTCTGGATTTTTTCAAGTATTGAATTCTTGAGATTTTTTACGTTTTGAGGTTCGAATTTTTAATCTTCGAATTTTCGAGTTATCAAGGTTTTGAGTTTTCGGATTTGCGAGTTATCAAGGCTTTGAGTTTTCGAATTTTTGAATTATCAAAGTTTTGAGTTTTCGAATTTGCGAGTTATCAAGGTTTTCCGAATTTCTGAATTTTTGAATTTTCGAGTTTTAAAGTTTTCAAATTTCAGAACTTTCGAGTATTCAAATTTTCGAACTTTTTAATCCAAAATTTATCAAATTTTCAAATTTTCGGAACTTCCACATTTTCAAACTTTGAAGTTTCTATACTCTCAAATTTCCAAATATTTCAATTTTCAAATTTTCCCATATTTTTAATTTTCAAATTTCCTCATTCAAAAATCCCTAAAATCTGAAAATTGTTAAATTCCCAAGGTTCTGCATTTACATATTCCTAGATTCCTACGCTTCTAGATATCAATATCCCTAGATTCCTAAACGTCCAGATATCAATATCCCTAGAATCCTAAGCTTTCAGATATAAATATCCCTAGATTCCTGAGCTTCTAGGTGTCAATATCCCTAGATTCCGAAGCTTTTAGATATCGATATCCCTAGATTCCTAAGCTTCTAGATATCAATATCCCTAGATTCCTAAACGTCCAGATATCAATATCCCAAGATTCCTAAGCTTATAGATATAAATATTCCTAGATTCCTAAGCTTCTACATATAAATATCCCTAGACTTCTAAGATTCTAAATATCAATATCCCTAGATTCCTGAGTTCCTAGATATGATTATCTCTAGATTCCTAAATTTGTCGTTCGTATCTCTAGATTCTTAAAATCGTCAAATCACTGAATCTTCAGAATAACCCCAAATTCCTAGGTTTCCAAACTTCCAGATTTTCAAATACACATATAAACATATTTCCCTAGCTTTTAAATACCTGAAATACCTTCATTCTGAAATTCCTAGGTCCTCAAATTCCGGTACGACCAAACCACTAGATACCTAAATGCATCCACCATTGGATCAGTCTTCAAATACCTGTCTTCAAATTTCTAGATTTTTATTCTTCCCGATTTATATACATCCATCACGCATCTTAACATTTCCACATATCCACTTTTCTATATCACCTAATCCCTAGATTCCATATCCATATGTTTTCATATCCCAACCGTGCCAAATCCTTGAATCCATTCCTAAGGTCTTGAAATTCTTCACTTCATCCTCAAATACCAAGGTCTTCAAATTATTTACCTCATCCTCAAATACCAAGGTCTTCAAATTCTTGACTTTATCCTCAAATACCAAGATCTTCAAATTCTTCACTTCATCCTCAAATACCTAGGTTTTCAAATTCTTCACCTCATCCTCAAATACCAAGGTCTTCAAATTCTTGACTTTATTCTCAAATATCAAGGTTTTAAAATCCTTCACTTCATCCTCAAATACCAAGGCCTTCAAATTCTTCACCTCATCCTCAAATACCAAGGTCTTCAAATTCTTGACTTTATCCTCAAATATGAAGGTTTCCAAATCCTTGACTTCATCCTCAAATATCAAGGCCTTCAAATTCTTCACCTCATCCTCAAATACCAAGGTCTTCAAATTCTTGACTTTATCCTCAAATACCAAGATCTTCAAATTCTTCACTTCATCCTCAAATACC